>SJYA01011951.1:0-12181 GCA_006410615.1 Neotragus moschatus
CCCAGGAATCTCCCTAAGGAGACTCCACCCCACCCTGTCTCCCTTCCCTTGCCCTCTGCCCCTCCCATCCGAGACAGACCAGGGGAACGGGCAGCTTCTGATGGAGACCTGGGTTCAGACCAGAATGCTGAGTGACTCTGGGAAGGGTCCTGTTTCCCTCTGGTTGCTGAAGTCTCTTTCAGCCGTTAGTGGTGGAAATGCCACGCTGTATGGTCTAAGCAAAGGAAGGAAATCAACTGACCAGCTGGATCCAGGTCTTAAACAATATTATCAGAAATCCGTTTTCATCATTTAGTGTTCACCTGTGATGGCTTTACTCTCATCCTGATAACACTGAATCTCAGATGCTCAAACTCCATGAGAGAGGGAGTTCATTTACAACAGTTCTAGGAAAAGCTGAGGATTCCTTTTAATTTGTCTGATTTGGGTCATAGAACCAATTCCTGCAAACCTAAGATTTTGAGCATCCAGTCATGGCACCATAGGGTCCACTGAACTATTGTTTTGGGGCTCAGAGCCGTTGGATAATTAAGAATTCAGGCCATGGATTAAAGAGTCTTGGGCTGGTGTCTCAGGTTTACTGTCCGGGAGAATGTGCACAAGGGACTCCCTCATTGAGAGCCTCAGTTTCCTTATCTGCAATATGAGGATGAAAGAGAAGTCAGGTGAACATGATATTTGGGATCCAAACAGGGGAAGAATCACTCTATCCCTATACCAGAGGGACCACAAAGATTGTATATGATCAATGTGGGGAAGGAGTCCAGGAGAAAACTCAGGACAGACAAGCAGCTGCTGGAGGTGACTCATGGGCTCAGGTGTGGATCTCTGCCCTGCAAACCCTTGCCTCTTGCAGGCAAGGAGTGTGAATTGGGTCTTTTCTGTTCCTCTCCAGATTCAGAGCTGGGAGGAAGGTCTCCTGTACACACAGGGCCTGGCCAGCACCTATGGGGATGTGTGCTGCTTGTGGGGTACCGGGGGCTGGCATGTGGTCATCTGCATCTTCCACCCCACCGCTCCAGGTAGACGTACTCTTGGCCATGGCTTGCCTGCTGCCATATCCTCTGTGCTGGGTGCAGACACAAGGGGCTGTGGTAGAGATGCCGCTGCCTCTTTCTTACCTGGACTCTCACCTGCCTACTTCTGGTCATGTCTACTCACACCTAGGGCATATCTGTGTGCTTTCTGCTGTAGGCTGTCTGGTCAGCTTTATGTTTCTACCCGGTTTCTGATTACAGCTGGTACGTGTTTTACCTGGTGACACCTGGTATATGATTAAACCTGAGCTCAAATAGACATGGTCTCAGTCACATCTGGAGTTGCTTCAGCTGTGGCCAAGGACATCTGAGGCATTTTGGGGTTTGTCTTTTTCTTGCCTGAGATGCTGTTAGTGATTATCTGGTTCTCCTGCTTGTCATGTCTGGGTCATGTTTCAGGTTTGTTTGAGGTCTGAGACTCCGGGTCACTTTCAGACATGCTAGCGACCTTATGTGATCTTGTTTGATGCCTGTCTTAGGGTATGTCTGAGTCATGTCTGGGGCCCAGCCGGGGACACACCTGGTTCAGGTCTGTGACATCAGTGTATGTAAGCCCTGTGTGGGACTCATGCTGGGCAAATTCAGGCCAAGTTAGATTGTCTTCAGGTCCATGTGTCATATCAGGCTGTGTCATCCATGCTGGGACCATGTCAGGACATGTTAACACATGGGGCCATGTCACATATCTCAGGAGAGGTCAGAGCGCAGGGGCAGACATAGTGTTCCAGGTCCCCATAAAGATGTTTTGTAGAGTGCTGGGCTATGCCTGTGTCTTCATAACATGTTGGACCATGTAGGAGCCATGTCAGGGAATGTTGGGGCATGTTGTATCTTGTTGGAGTGTTTCTGAGCACCTAAGAGTTGTGTCTATGGGCTCTGCCTTTGCTCTCCTCTGTCCTGCAGCCTGGTCTGGTCCCCCCTGCTCCCGTCACCTCTCTACCTGGCTTCTGGCTTCCAGTTCTATTGGCCCCATTCCTGCTATGCAGGGCTCAATGCGGGAATGCAGATTCCTGGCTGGGATCCTCTATTCCACACAAAATTCCTCCTTTCCCCATCTCCCTGGCCCCTGATGATCCTCTTTCATGTCAGCTGCTGTTGCACCCAAGAACATGGATTTCTACAACTTTCTGAAGCCCTGGCTGGGTGAGTAACTGTGAGTGAAGGGGATTGGGGACAACCCTGGGGACCCAGAGGAAAGTTTTGCCTTTTGCCCACTCCCTGTGGCTATTTCTGCTAGGGGATGGGCTCCTGCTGAGTGCTGGTGACAAGTGGAGCAGGCACCGTCGCATGCTGACACCTGCCTTCCACTTCAACATCCTGAAGCCCTATATGAAGATTTTCATCAAGAGCGCAGACGTCATGCATGTGAGTCTCTTGAACCCAGGGTCCCATCTGGAGTCTTGGGGATAACGAGGACTCAGAGACACCTTGTCTGGAACCTGGCTCTTGTGGGTGGCTTTAAGGCCATGGGCTCTTCCTTTCTGAACCGTGGTTTCCACAGTTGAAAAATAAGGATTATGTGATCCCTGCTTTGGAGGGTGGCCAAGATGACCTAATGGAATCATGTCTCTGGCACATAAGAGATGCTCAGAAGCTGTTAGTTTCTACATTTTCCTCAAAGAGGCCTTGGAATCTTGAGACATGTTTGGTAAAAATGATGAATATTTTGTAGTAGTTATTCTAGAGTAACAAGTCACTTAAAAACAGTAAGTGCTTGGTATTGAGAAGTCTGTGAGTCAACTGGCTGGTTCTTCTGGATGCAGATTGGACAACTAATGTATCTGTGATCAGATAGGAAGTTTTGCTGATCTAGGGTCATTCTTCTTATATATTTTGGGCTTGGCTGGTTGCAGGCTGATCTCAAATGGCCTTACTCCGGGCAAAGGACTTCCTTTCATATGATTTTCTTCCTTTAGAATGCATCTCAGGTTTGTTCACATGGCAGAAGCAGGATTCCAACAGCCTGACAGGAAGCTGCAATGCTGCTTGGGAGCTTGGTTTAGGATGATCTACTCATCATTTCTGCCAGAGTCTGTTGGGCAAAGCAGAGCTTCCCCTGGTGGTTCAGTGGTAAAGAGTTTGCCAGTAATGTAGGAGACACGGGTTTGATCCCTGGGTTGGGAATATCCCCTGGAGGAGGACATGAAAACCCATTCCAGTATTCTTGCTGGGGAGAATCCCATGGACAGAGGAGTCTAGTGGGCTGTGATCCAGGGTTTGCAAAGAGCTGGACAGGACTAACCAACTAAGCATAGCGCACATTGGTGAAAGTAGATCCAAGGCCAGCTCAGAATCAAAGTAAGCTCCACCTACTAATAGAAGTTACTGAAAAAGCACATTGAAAGGGTTTGGATATATTTACACGGGGAAGGTCAGGAATTTGTGACGTGGCTGTGTCTTTTCCATACTTGCAAGCTGACAAGGGAGCTTGTTACTGTTTTGTGGATTCTGTCAGAAGACACGAGAGTCCTGGATCACTGACAAAGGATAGTTTTTTACTCTTGGCAGAGCAAATGGCACCTTCTCCTTGCTGGTTTGCATTCTTCCTCCAAGTCAACAAATCCCATGTGGATGGCAAATGTGGACTTTGACTGGTACCTACCCAAGTACTATGTTTTATTATAGGGTGGAAGAATACTAGATTTAGGGTGTCTGTGACTTTTAGAACTAGAAGCATGCCTGATATTTTCCCAGGAGGAGACTACCTCACTCTTAAAGGCTGTTTGCTGCAAACATAACTCTGAGAAATAGTCCAGGTAGAGAACATCATGGACTACCAATTTTTTGGCATACCCAGCAAGATTACGCAAGAGTATTCAGGGCCCATGGAGAACTACCTCTCTAAACACAGGGACAGTTTATTCATCAGTTTCCATCAGTGAAGGTGATGAAAGCTAAAATTTGCTTAGCACTTAACTTTATGCAGTAAGTTGACCAAGGATACTGAGAGAGCAGGAGGGTGAGCCAAGATTTAAAACCAGGTCTCCTGACTCTCAGTCATGAGAACTTCATGTCCTAGCAGTAACAGCTTCCACTCCCACTCAAGCCTGATACTCTCTGGAGATGGTTTCCTGGGGCCAAGAGGCAGGGTCTGGGGAAATCCACTCAGGTGGTTGGGAATGGGCCCTAACTCTGTCTCCTTCTCTGTCCAGACCAAGTGGGAGCGCCTGGTCACCCAAGGCCACACCCATCTGGACATGTTTGAACACTTCAGCCTCCTGACCATGGACAGTCTGCAGAAATGTGTCTTCAGTTTTGACAGCAATTGCCAGGAGTGAGTCTCAGCTAAGAGCCTGGGAACATGAGTCATAGACCTAAGGTAGTAGACGGAGGAGGGAGGACTGACCAGAGCAATAAGGAGGGCCTTCCTGAAGGAGGTGGCCCAGAGCAGGACAACCCAGGACAGGAAATAGAAACAGAAGGAGCTATCCTTTCAGGTAGGTAGCCCTGTTTGATAAAGAACAGAAGGCTAGAATGAGAAAAGTATGTGCAATAATGAGGAGAGACGTTGGAAATAAGGTTGAAGGAGTGGGCAGGTAATATCTTAAGGACATTCTGAAGCCAGGCAAAGTGAATCTGACTCAAAAGAATCCAACTGTCATATAGGCATTGGATGTAAGAAGACTAGGGAAGGGGCTGGGCCACTGACCAGCTGGGAGAGAATAAGGTATGAGATGGGTGGACGGTTCTGGAAAGGAGACGGGACGGGGGGGGGGGGCGGGGCGGGAGACGGGAGGGAAATGAGATCCCAGAGGGGCCCGCGGGNATAGGCATTGGATGTAAGAAGACTAGGGAAGGGGCTGGGCCACTGACCAGCTGGGAGAGAATAAGGTATGAGATGGGTGGACGGTTCTGGAAAGGAGACGGGACGGGGGGGGGGGGCAGTGAGAGAGACAGGAGAGAAATGATATCTAAGCTGTGCTCCAGGTGCCTGGGGCATGGAGTCAGCTCATGGAGATGGAATGTGGGTTGAGACGAGTCTGAAGAGACATCTTCTGGCTCATCCCCACACTGTATCTGTGAGCCATTTTTTCTTGGAGCCTCAATTGCTGAAGGGAGCTAGCCCCTGGCTTCTCGGCTTCAGGTGTTTTAAGTTGTTTCCTCCCTTCATGCTCTCATACTATAGGAAGCCCAGTGAATATATCGCCTCCATCTTGGAGCTCAGTGAGCTCGTGGCAAAGCGGAACAGGCAGATCTTTCTGCACGTGGACTTCCTATACTTCCTCAGCCCGGATGGGCGGCGCTTCCGCAGGGCTTGCCGCCTGGTGCATGACTTTACAGACGCCATCATCCAGGAGCGGCGCCGCACTCTCCCCAAGGAGAATATTGATGACTTCCTTAAGGCCAAGGCGAAGACCAAGACTTTGGATTTCATTGATGTGCTTCTGCTGACCAAGGTGGGTTCCTCTGGGATCTGAGTTCAAGAGGTAGAATGGACTTTGATCTGATCAAAGAATTTGAATGGGATGTAGAGGGTCCTGGAAAGCCATGGAAGGAGCTTGTGGAACAGAGGGATGGGTCAGGGATAAGTTTTAGAGATGACCATGTGGAATGTTGCCTGTGGGGGGCTACTAAGTCTGAAACTGTGAGGGGCCTGAGATTTCACTCAAATGGGAAACTAATAAGTCAGTCTACCACAGAGATAGACTGTGTACATATGTATGTGTATGTACAGTATACATACAGAATCCTGGATCAGAGCAGCCCATTTATTACTCATGGCAAAAACAGTAACCAGAGTAGAACTGTAGCTCTGCTACCCCATTCCTAAATTCATTTGATGGGTCAAGTATGCTATTACCTGTACGTGGCTATCATACTTGCATCACAGTAAAAGTACATACCTCCAGATTTTTAAATTTGGAACTTATACAAGACAGCTGATACATTTCCCCCTTCCTACCTATCGGTAGAGGGAGAGAGAGAGACACACAGGGAGAGAGATTATTCTGGAGCTTAAACAAATTATTTTTGTTAAGAAGGCAAAGTCTAAAGTTTTTATATTTTTATAACCCAGGCTGTAACCCAGGTTGCCAGGAACCTTTTTTTTTTCCAGAAATATCTCATTATTTTGAAATATAAAAATATTTATGGGTGACTGATTATTTTTTCACCAGGGAGACAAAGAGGTCAAGGAGGAGGTCTCTGGGGTGGGGCCTCTGGTGGCAGAGTGCACAGGTGGTTTAAAATTTCAGGGTGGGCTTGGGTCTCTGGATGGATAATGGGGCTTCAGAGATTGTCTCAGTTTAGCCTCAGAAACCCTCTGAGCTAGAGCAATTCTAGGGATCTTGCTTTCTCTCCAGGATGAAAATGGGAAGGGATTGTCAGACGAAGACATCCGGGCTGAAGCTGACACCTTTATGTTTGAGGGTGAGGTCCCAGTGTGAGAAAACATAGGGATAGGGTATCTCTAAACCCAGAAACTAGCCTAGTAGACCCTGGACCACCCCATCCCTCTCCATCCTCCTCATGGGCTTTACCACGGGGGTATGTCCACCCTGTGGTGCTGAAGTAGTCCAGAGGCACAAGTCTTTCTGGATGCCCCCAGGCCATGATACTACAGCCAGTGGCCTCTCCTGGATTCTGTACAACCTTGCAAAGCACCCAGAATATCAGGAGCGCTGCCGGCAGGAGGTGCGAGAGCTCCTGAGGGACCGTGAGTCTAAAGAGATTGAATGGTGAGTGCAAGTCTTCATGGCCTTTTTCTGAGCCCTTTTCATTGCCTCTGCTCCCTGGCTGGGGAAGAGAGAAATTTTTTATGTGCATTCTGTCACTTAGTGGAAATAGGAACAGAGCCCAGAGGCAGGATCTCGTACCCAGCATATGTGTGTGTGTGTGTGTGTGTGTGTGTGTGTGTGCACGTGTGCACGTGCACGCTAAGTTGCTTCAGTTGTGTCTGACTCTGTGCGACCATATGGACTATAGCCCCGCCAGGCTCCTCTGTCCATAGGATTCTCCAGGCAAGAATACTGGAGTGGATTGCCACGCCCTCCTTCGGGGGGATCTTCCCAACCCAGGGAATGACTCTGCATCTCTTACATCTCCTGCACTGGCAGGCAGGTTCTTTACCGCTAGTGCCACCTGGGAAGTCCACTCAACATGGATAGGAGGACAAAATTAGGTGGCTTTTGGCAGAGAAACCTGGATATCTGAGATAATTAACAACAATATGTGAGGACAGATGATGCCACTTAGCATAAATTCAGTAAGTGAACTTCGCCTTCACTCCCTGACTGTTTTCTCTGAAATTACATGTTTTCAAACATCTTCACGTCCTGAGTATTTGCTAATCTCCTGCCCCTTAATTTCTCATATTGTTGAGTCTGGGGTTCACTAGGATCACCTGCATATTAAAGTCATCCAGCTCCTTTCTTGGAACATCTGCAGCTTCATCCATCTAATCCCTACTTAGGAAACACTGCCTTACTGCCTCTCTGTCCCCAATTCTATGCCATCTCCAATTCTTCCCAGCCCCATTCCCTGTGCTGGAGACTCAGGAAGGACCAGACCCAGTCTTTGCTTTTGAGGAGCTCCTAACCTGCTGTAGAAATAGTCCCAGGTCAGAATACTCCCAGTGTACATGGGCAGGGCTGGGATTTGGAACAAGAGGGGCCAAGTTGAGGGTGGAAAGAAGTGCCTTGGCAGAGACTCTGAGATATAATCAGTAGATTTGGGGGGTGCATTTGAGGTACATTTAGGTCAAGAAGACAGCTGGGAGAAAATGAAGAACTTGGGGGAAGGGATGAGAAAGAGGGAGAGTGAGAGAGAGAAAGGAAGGAGGGAGGGAGGAATTTGACTTGAACATATAATTGGCTTGTGGAAAGCAGATTACCTCATAATATTAATACACAGTATCCCGGAGTGTGAAGTGGATATCTATTTTTGGATATTCAGGGAATCTTTAGGCTTTTAATCGAGTCTAAAATTTTAGCAAAAAATTGTATTCACATGTTGTTAACTTAACCTTAGATACTCTTGTTTCTATGGTAAACCATATATTCTGTCTGGATTGAGAAATATTAGAAGTTTAATTGGAAAATATGCATTCACATTTCTTGGTAAGTTTAATTCAGGTATTTTATATCATCACCATCATTTTTTCTTTTATTATTTTTCTGTTATTTATAATAGAAAAACTGATAATTTATGAATATAAATTTCTTGCCCAGTGAACATAGGAAATGCTAAATATTGAGTCTCATATCCGTAAGAAAAATAAAGATTGTTTCCTAAAATCTCAGGAACAACTGGGAAGCTACTTGTAAAAAAGTTAATTCATCCTGCTTCTCATGTCTTATAAGAAAGTAACATCCACATGAATCAAAGATTTAAAAAATGATGATGTCTTAAAGGCTCTAGAAGCAACTATGGGAGGTTATAGCTCCAGAGTAGGAAGACTCTATTTTGAGACAAATCCTAAGAGACATACAAGAAAAGATTGATATTCTATTTCATGAAATAGATAAAGAGTTGGTGTGTATGGTATTCAGTATGCTAGTACATAATTTTTTAATGCAAAAAATACCTTTGGAAGGATACATAATCACTAGACAAACTATAAGAAAGGGAGAGGAGTGCTATTGGTCCATAGATTCAGTGTTTTGTAGTTTTCCAATTGTGAGCTATTACATTTATTTCAGTTCAGTTCAGTTCAGTGACTCAGTCATATCCGACTCTTTGTGACCTCATGGACTGCAGCACGCCAGGCTTCCCTGTCCATCACCAACTCCTGGAGTTTACTGAAACTCATGTCCATTGAGTCAGTGATGCCATCCAAACATCTCATCCTCTGTCATCCCCTTCTCCTCCTGCCTTCAATCTTTTGCAGCATCAAGGTCTTTTCAAATAAGTCAGTTCTTTGCATCAGGTGGCCAAAGTATTGGAGTTTCAGCTTTAGCATCAGTTCTTCCAATGAATATTCAGGACTGATTTCCTTTAGGATGGACTGGTTGGATCTCCTTGCAGTCCAAGGGACTCTCAAGAGTCTTCTCCAACACCACAGTTCAAAAGCATCAATTCTTTGGTGCTCAGCTTTCTATGTGGTCCAACTCTCACATCCATACATGACTACTGGAAAAAACAGCTTTGACTAGATGGACCTTTGTAGGCAAAGTAATGTCTTTGCTTTTTAATGTGGTGTCTAGGTTGGTCATAGTTTTTCTTCCAAGGAGTAAGAGTCTTTCAGTTTCATGGCTGCAGTCACCATCTGCAGTGATTTTGGAGTCCAAGAAAATAAAGTCTCACTGGTTGCCCTATCTATTTGCTATGAAGTGGTGGGACTGAATACCTTAGTTTTCTGAATATTGAGTTTTAAGCCAACTTTTTCACTTTCCTCTTTCACTTTCATAAAGAGGCTCTTTAGTTCTTCTTTGCCTTGGCTTCCCTGGTGTCTCAGAGGGTAACTGTGTTTAATTATTTTTAATTGGAGGATAATTGCTTTACAATGTTGTGTTGGTTTCTGCCATACAACAACACGAACTGGTCATAACTACAGACACACACACAAACATGCACACCCCCTCTTGAGCCTGCCTCCTATCAGCTCCTTATCCCACCACTCTAGGTCATCACAGAGGGCTAGGCTGGGCTCCTCATGTTATATAGTAGCTTCCCTCTAGCTATCTATTTTACACACGGTAGTGTATATTTGTCAATGCTACTTTTTCAGTTCTACTGGATCTTCTCTGCAATGCTTATAAAAATTTTTCCAGTGAGTTCTCTTTCACTGTCTGTCAAAATGATGCCTTTACCCCACATTTCAAATGACATTACCCTCCTTTTTTTCTCCTGTTTAATTGCATTAGCTAGCATCTCTAGTCCTGTAATAAATAAGATAAACATTCAATCTGTTTCTTGCTCATTTACCTTTTGATTTTGCAATCTTGCCATAAAGAATGTTCCACATTCATACAAATTTGTAAATATTTCTGTGGTTCACTTTTTGTTGATTTGTTCAGAAAAGCCTCTAAAAATATCTGACTAAATTTTGTCTAGTACTTCTGTGATATTGCTTTTCTTTCTCTTTTTAAAAACCATTTTATTGAGGTATGATGATCAAAGGAAAAGCTGTATATATTTATGTATATGACTTCAGGAGTTTGGAGATATTTGATCCGTCTGTGATTTTTTCCTAGGCAGGGAGGATCTCATAGGGCACCAGGAGGGCTGGGGTGGTGTCTCTCTTTTTTCACCCCAGATAATTGTCATGGGGTTTCCTTAGGGACGACCTGGCCCAGTTGCCCTTCCTGACCATGTGCATCAAGGAGAGTCTGCGGTTGCACCCCCCAGTCACGGTCATCTCTCGCTGCTGTACCCAGGACATCATGCTCCCAGATGGCCGGGTCATCCCCAAAGGTGACCATAATGATTAGGGGAGGAGGTTCCTGGTAGGAAGAGGGGCCCATCAGGCAGGCTGGAGCTAGTCCTGATTGGTCTCTCCTCTTCCACAGGTGTTATCTGCGTCATTGATATTTTTGGGACCCACCACAACCCATCTGTGTGGCCAGACCCTGAGGTGATGTATCTGCCACGCCATACTTCCATCATTCCTGCCCATTCCCTTTGGGGGACCCAAGGACGACTACAGAATTCTGATTGGCAACTCAAACATCACCTCCTTCCCATTATACACATATCTGCCTCTCCAAGGATGGACGTCCTGGGAGATAACACCCAGTAACCCTGTCTCGTCTTGCCCCCAGGTCTATGATCCCTTCCGCTTTGACCAAGAAAACATCAAAGGGAGGTCACCTCTGGCTTTTATTCCCTTCTCAGCAGGTCCCAGGTGAGGGCATTGGGCATTTGAGGTGAGGATGGAGTAGTGGGGGCGGGGCTCTGGGGCTGAGATTCCAGGCGTGACTGTGGGGGCAGGAAAGGGGCAAAACTTGAAGATGGTCAGAGTTTTGGCACAACTTCTCTCCCATCCCCCTGGGAATGGTAGTGGGTGCAAAGCGCGGTCTGCAGTATGCTAACAGGGTTCCTTTGTCTGCTGGTCTGCATTCTAGACTGAGGTCTGGGCTAGGCTCAGGGGATATGCAAGTCCACGAGGGGGATCCCAGGCATGGTTAGCTTTCTCTGCCAGTCAGAGTTCAGGCACTGTGGGGCCGAGATGAGGGTTCTGTGTAGTCAGAGCCCCGACTCCTTCCACAGGAACTGCATTGGACAGACGTTTGCCATGACTGAGATGAAGGTGGTCCTCGCTCTCACCCTGCTGCGCTTCCGTTTTCTGCCAGACAAGGAGGAGCCACGCAGGAAACCAGAGCTGATTCTGCGCGCGGAGGGTGGACTTTGGCTGCAGGTGGAGCCGCTGAGCGCAAGCCCTCAGTGACTGAATGATCCACTACCACCCTGCCTGGGTCTCTCTATCGTCAAAAGGGCCCAGAGCTCCCCTTGCTGGCTCTCGGTGAGACTCAGGCAAACGTGAAGACAGCATTTTATTCCTGGAAGTCTGCAACGGCCTCACCCCAGTTCCGTTCACGTTTGCCTGAGTCTCACCGAGAACCAACAGGGGGCGCTCTGGGCGCTTTTGAAGATACAGCGCGGTGGTTGATTGGAGGCGGGACCAGTTGCCATGTGCCCAATATTACCTCTTTAGCTGAATCCCAGGGACCGGGGAGCCTGATGGGCTGCCGTCTATGGGGTCGCACGGAGTTGGACAGACTGAAGTGACTTAGCAGCAGCAGCAGCAGCAGCTGACTACCAGAATGGCACTGTGGTAGAGAATCTACTTGCCAATGCTGGAGATGGAAGAGTTGCGGGTTGGATCCCTGGGTCGGGAGTATCCCCTGGAGAAGGAAATGGCAACCCACTCCAGTATTCTGGACTGTAAAATTTCATGGACAGAGGAGCCTGGCAGGTTACAGTTCATGGGGTCACCTTGAGCACACATGGATATATGCACGGCTGACTACAGGACCCTATGCTGAGGGCTTGATTCTCCCAGAACGCGAACATGGGCAATAGGAAGCCACATGAGGTGTTTGAGCAGAAGAGGGACCAGGGTTAAGGGTGGACTTAAGAGGTGGCGAGTGTTCTTCAATATACATTGGAGTCTGGGAGGAGTCCAATATATATGAGTACATCAAATCTGTGGTGACTCCAGATCTTCAATGAACACGGAAGAAATAAAGATCTGCGTGCTAAAA
>SJYA01011952.1:0-12182 GCA_006410615.1 Neotragus moschatus
AACCCTTCCACAGAAGGTAACCAATTAGACATCTCCCAACCCGGAAACTCCCGTTTTTTGAATTTTTCGTGTGAGAATACCCTATATAAGCAATGAAACCTAGAGTTCAAGGCTCCTGCCTATAGCCGCTACGTCGGTGTTGGTGGGAGCCCCAGCTTGAGCTTGGTAATAAAAAGTCTCTTGCTTTTGCATCGGATATCGGCTCCCTGGTGGTCATTGGGAGATTTCAAGACTTGGGCATAACATCTGGGGGCTCGTCCGGGATCTCCCATCGGCCCTGCAGGGAAACCAATCCGGAGAGTTATCTGCGGCCGGTAAGTTCCTCTCTGTCTCTTTGTTTCTGTAAGGCCTATTTTCTGAAGCTGGTATATGACTCAGGCGGACGCGCTGGTGGGTCACCAGTGCAGGTCGTTGGGAAACGTCCCTGACCCCCTAGGAGGGGACGGAGTGCCCCTGTTCTCTGTAGACGATAGTGGGCCGCTCCTGCTGAATGGCTGGAGGCCGTCGTCTTACTTTCAGTTTTGCCTCCAGACTCCCGGAGGTCTGTATCTTCTGTCTGTCTGTCTGTGTGGCTATCTGTACTGTCTGTGTTAATTTACCAATGTCTGACTGATCTAGGAATGATGGGGCAATGTCAATCTAGCCCTGCTCCTCTATCTCTGGTTGCTGACCATTTTAAGGAGGTCAAGGTGTGCACCCATGACCTCAGTGTGAAAATTAAGGAAGATATATTAATCACTTTTTGCAGCATGGAATGGCCAGTCTTCCATGTGGGATGGCCCTCAGAGGGCACCTTTGACTTGGGAACCGTGCACCAAGTCCGAGACATCATCTTTCGACCACGGAGTGGGCACCCCAACCAAGTTCCCTATGTCATAGTGTGGGAAGATCTCATTTTGCACCCACCTCCTTGGGTAAAACCCTTTTTGCCTCAATAGGGATTTTCCACTACACAGGTGCTGATGACACGTGTAGAAAAGAACCTGAAAGATCCCAAATAACCTGAACCTACGGCGCCGCTGTACCCCATTTTACAAGGAGGAACAGAGGAAGAACTTCTCTTCCCACCCCCTTACCAACCCCTCGAGCTACCACGGGCCCCTGCTATCCCTCCACCTAGGGCCGACACATCAGAAGGGGAGGCCGCACAAAATACTCACCTAGGTGAGCAATGTCTCCGGCAGGGCTGGTAGACTCAACTGTTGCCCTCCCTTTTATGAGTGGCCGGTCCCCCCGACAAGGAAGGGAACCAACCTCGTTAATTCTGGCCCTTCTCTACCAGTGACCTATATAATTGGAGGTCCCAGAATGCTAGTTTTCAGATAACCCTAGAGATCTAACTAACCTTCTAGAGACTGTGCTTTTTACTCATCAGCCCACCTGAGATGATTGTCAACAGCTGCTCCAGATTCTCTTCACCACGGAAGAGAGAATACAGAATGAGGCCCATAAGGGTCCCGGGCAAATGGAGAACCCACCACTAATATAGATGAAATTAACACCCCCTTTTCCTTTATCATGACCTGATTAGGATTACAATATGGCACAAGGTAAGGAAAGGCTCAGGGTCTATCACCAGACTCTGTTGGGGGGGCTCAAGGCAGCTGCATGGAAACCCACTAACCTAGCTAGAGTAAGAGATGTTCAACAAGGCCCCACTAAGAGTCCAGCCGCTTATCTGGAAAGACTGATGGAGGCCTTTAGACAATACACCACCACGGACCCAGAAGCAGAAGGTACTCAGACTGCTTTGATAATGCATTTTGTCAACCAGGCAGCTCCAGACATTAGGAAGAAGTTACAAAAACTAGAACGCCTGGGTGAAAAGAGTATCAGGATTTAATAACAGTGGCAGAAAGAGTCTACAATACTTGAGAGACCCCCTGAGGAAAAACAAGCTAAGGCAGCAGACCCCCAGACCCGCAATATGGCGTGCATCCTGCTAGCGGCAACAGTTCTTAATTCGGGAGAAAGGGAGTGCCAGCTGCGCCGCCTAGTGGCTGAAGGTAAGAGCCACCCCCATACACGACCAGCATTAGAAAAGAACCAATGCACCTATTGTAAGGAGGAAGGACACTGGGCCAAAGAATGCCATAAGAAAAAGAAGGGACCACGAAAGACCCCTATCCTGGCCATCGATGAACTGAGTGACTAGGGGAGATGGGGTTCAGTGCCCCTCCCCGAACCCAGGGTAATCCTAAGAGTGGAGGGGACCCCAATTGACTTCCTTGTCGATACTGGGGCTCAATATTTGGTTTTGCTAGAGCCCCAGGGGAAGCTGGCAGGAAAAACCTCTTGGGTGCAGGGGGCCACTGGGATGAAACAATATCAATGGACTACCCGAAGATCGGTGGATTTGGGCACAGGCCGGGTATCCCACTCCTTTATGGTCATCCCAGAATGCCCCTTCCCACTGTTGGGAAGAGACTTGTTACAAGATGGGAGCTCAGATTCACTTCCTCCTAGGAGAAACTAAAATATTTGATCAGGTGGGCAGGCCGATTCAGGTACTGACAATTAGAAGATGAATATCGGCTGCACCAAAAACCGACCCTTCCCCAAACGGATATCCAGAGGTGGCTAGATGAATTCCCTGAAGCGTGGGCCGAGACAGGGGGAACCAGCTTGGCTAGGCACCGCCCTCCTATATATATATATAGATCTCAAGCCAGGGGCCGATCAGACAATATCCTATGACCTTAGAGGCCCGACAGGGAATCACCCCCCCATATCCGCAGGCTCCTAGCCCAGAAAATCTTGAGACCCTGTCAGTCGGTGTGGAATACTCCCCTGCTCCCTGTTAAAAAAAAACAAATTCTCATGACTATCAGCCAGTACAAGACCTGTGGGAAGTTAACCACTGAGTTCTAGATATTCATCCTACGGTGCCAAACCCATACAACCTCCCACCAGATCATCACTGGTATACAGTTCTAGATCTAAAAGACGCTTTCTTTAGTCTATCCCTGGCACTCAAGAGCCAGGAGCTTTTTGCCTTTGAGTGGTCTGACCTGGAAGAGGGGATCAACGGACAGCTAACCTGGACACAACTACCACAGGGATTTAAAAATTCTCCCACTATCTTCGATGAGGCCCTCCATGAAGACCTGGGTAAGTTTAGATAACAGCACCCCCAACTAACCCTGTTACAATATGTAGATGACCTCCTGATTGCATCAAAGGACCAGCAGACTTGCCCCATGGGCACCCGAGAACTGTTGCAGGCCCTTGCAAAATTAGGATAACGCGTCTCAGCCAAAAAGGCTCAGGTATGTCAACCAGAGGTCACCTACTTGGGGTATGTATTAAAAGAAGGGCAGAGGTGGCTGTCAGAGGCACGGAAAGAGACAGTGCTCAAAATACCGACCCCAGACTCACCTTGAAGGGTGAGAGAATTTCTGGGGTCTGCTGGCTTCTGCCATCTTTGGATTCCAAACTATGCAGAACTGGCTAAACCCTTATTTGAAGCCACAAAAAAATACCATCCCTTTCAGTTGGACAGAACAGATGGAGACCGCTTTCAAGGCCATTAAAACGGCCTTACCGTCAGCCCCTGCCCTGGGACTATCTGATGTCACCAAACCCTTTCTTTTATATGTAGATGAAAAGCAAGGGGTGGCAAAAGGGGTGCTGATGCAACATTTGGGATCCTGGAAGTGGCCGATGGCCTACTTGTCTAAACGGCTAGACACCGTGGCTTCGGGCTGGCCCCCATGCCTCCACATGATTGTGGCAGTGGCCCTAATGGTCAAAGATGCAGACAAACTGACACTAGAGCAGGAGTTACATATTACCACCCCCAATGCCATTGAAGGCATACTGAAACAACCCCCAGATAGATGGATCAGCAACGCTTGGTTGACCCACTACCAGGGACTACTGCTAAACCCTTACAGAATCATCTTTCTACCGCCTACTGCTCTCAATCGAGCTACGTTGCTTCCTAACTCGGACTTGGAAGCTCCAATCCATGACTGCAGTGACATACTAGCCCAGGTGCATGGGACACGAGAGGACTTGCAAGATCGCCCCCTGGCGGATGCTGAGGTCACCTGGTATATGGACGGAAGCAGTTTTGTTCCAGATGGACTCAGGTATACGGGGGTGGCCATAAGCATGGAGACCCAAATTGTGTGGACGGAAGCACTACCTCCGGGTACTTCGGCTTAAAGGGCTGAACTAATCACCTTAGCAAAAGCCCTTTAGTTGGGAAAGGACAAAAAACTTAACATCGTTACCGATAGCCCATACGCCTTTGCTACTGCATACACGGAGCCATATACAGAGAGAGGGGACTCCTCACAGCCGAGAGTAAGATGATTAAAAACAAAGAAGAAATAAAAGCTCTCCTCTCGACATTATGGGTGCCTAAAAAACTAGCCATAATATACTGTCCGGGGCACCAAAAGCCAGACACCCTGATCTCAAGGGGAAACAACTTAGCAGACAGAGCAGACAGAGATTCGGCCCAGAAAACCGTGATAGAGGCCACTCTTCAGCTGCCTGACCCTGGGAGCCCTGTTCTGCCAAACTTGCCCAATTACTCAGAAAAAGATTTAGACTGGATAAAAAGTCAGCCTATGGCCCAACAGCTGGCTGGGTGGTGGAGAGCAGCAGACAGCTCTCTAATCCTCCCAGAAGAACTAGGAAAATAAGTATTACTAAAAATGCATAGTGCCACTCACCTGGGAACCCGCAAGATGCAAGACCTGATTAGATATGCCAAAATTACCATGAAAAATGTCAGGACGACAATAGAAGACATTGTATCAAACTGCAAAGCATGCCAGCTCACGAATGCTGTCCCTCATCCGGCCAACCAAGGAATTAGAGAACGGGGGACAAGACCAGGAGCTTACTGGGAGGTGGACTTCACTGAGGTGAAACCAGGTAGATATAGACACAGATACCTGTCGGTGTTCATAGATACCTTCTCAGGGTGGGTGGAAGCTTTCCCCACCAAGAGAGAAACAGCGCAGGTGGTGGCCAAAAAGCTGATTGAAGACATCTTGCCATGGTTCAGGTTTCAGGTACAGGTGGGATCAGATAATGGGCCAGCCTTCATGTCTCAGGTAAGCTGGGGGTAGCCCGGGCTTTGGGGGCTAGATGGAAGCTGCACTGTCCCTATAGGCCCCAGAGCTCAGGACAAGTAGAAAGGATGAGTAGGACGCTTAAAGAGACATTAACAAAGCTAGCTGCTGAGACTGGCAGGGACTGAGTGGCTCTCCTCCCCTTTGCCCTGTACCCGGTGCGGAACTCACCCTACCAACTGGGACTCACCCCTTTTGAAATCATGTATGGGGTACCTCCCCCAATAATCCCTAACCTAAAGGCAGAAGTGTTAAAAGAAATAGATGATCAAAAGTTGCTTTTTTGTCTCCAGTCCTTACAATACTCCCACAGGGACACATGGAAGAGGCTCAAAGCACTATATGAATCAGGCCCTCCACCTGAACCTCACTGCTACCGGCCAGGAGACTGGGTGTACGTGCGCCGTCATTGCCAAGAGACCCTAGAGCCTAGGTGGAAGGGACCCTTCCTTGTCATCTTGATGACACCAACTGCTCTCAAAGTTGACAGCATCTCTGCTTGGGTCCACTACACACACGGCCTGCAGACCTGTTCACCTTACGAGAAGAGTTCCTCCCCCAGTGGAAGGCTGAATTGGACAAAACTAACCCGCTTAAGCTAAAACTGCAAAGATAACAAAAGTACTCACCTTCGGGCCATGTTTATTGAACAAGTTAATGACCTTCATCAAGAGCCGCATCAACATGGTGCAGCTTATGGTGCTCAGGTCCCAATATACAGCTCTGCCAGAGGCCCCCTTAGTGGAAGAAAATAGAGCTGGACCCATGATTGAGTCTGTCTTGGGACCTTGAGAAGGGGGGAATGAAGAACCTAAGCCACCCCATTCTGTTAAAAAAGACTCCATTTTAGTGTTCTGAGGAAAGAGTCTTTGGAAGTCCCCTGACCTCACCCCACCACCTGCGAGCCATTACATTCAGGACTTATGACCTGCCCCGGAAATTCGAATTAAGCCCGGGAAATGGTAACCAATCAGAACCCGTGGCCAGCCTGGGAAATGAAAACCAATTAGAACCCAACACCTAACCCTCCCACAGAAGGTAACCAATTAGACGTCTCCCAACCCGGAAACTCCCATTTTTTGAATTTTTCGTGTGAGAATACCCTATATAAGCAATGAAACCTAGAGTTTGAGGCTCCTCCCTATAGCCGCTGCGTCGGTGTCGGTGGGAGCCCCAGCTCGAACTTGGTAATAAAAAGTCTCTTGCTTTTGCATCAGATATCAGCTCCCTGGTGGTCATTGGGAGATTTCGCAACTTGGGCATAACATAGGGGTCTTGTCTTTTTATCCATTCAGCCAGTCTTTGTCTTTTAGTTGGGACGTTCAACCCATTTACATTTAAGGTAATTATTGATAAGTATGATCCTGTTGCCATTTACTTTGTTGTTTTGGGTTTGAGTTTATACACCCTTTCAGTGTTTCCTGTCTAGAGAAGATCCTTTAGCATTTGTTGAAGAGCTGGTTTGGTGGTGCTGAATTCTCTCAGCTTTTGTTTGTCTGTAAAGCTTTTGATTTATCCTTCATATTTGAATGAGATTCTTGCTGAGTACAGTAATTTGGGTTGTAGGTTTTTCTCTTTCATCACTTTAAGTCTGTCCTGCCATTCCCTTCTGACCTGAAAAGTTTCTATTGAAAGATCAGCTGTTATCCTTATGGGAATCCCCTTGATTTGTTGTTTTTCCCTTGCTGCTTTTAATATTTGTTCTTTATGTTTGATCTTTGTTAATTTGATTACAATGTGTCTTGGAGTGTTTCACCTTGGGTTTATCCTGTTTGGGACTCTCTGGGTTTCTTGTACTTGTGTGACTATTTCCTTCCCCATTTCAGGGAATTTTTCAACTGTTATCTCCTCAAGTATTTTCTCATGGCCTTTCTTTTTGTCTTCTTGTTCTTGGACTCCTATTATTTGAATGTTAGAGCATTTAACATTGTCCCAGAGCTCTCTGAGGTTGTGCCCATTTCTTTTAATTTTCTTTTCTTTTTTCCTCTCTGCTTCATTTATTTCTACCATTCTATCTTCTATCTCACTTATCCTATCTTCTGCCTCCATTATTCTACTGTTAGTTCCTTCCTGAGTGCTTTTGATCTCATTTATTGCATTATCCATTATTGATTGACTCTTTTTTATTTCTTCCAGGTTCTTCTTAAACATTTCTTGCATCTTCTCAATCGTTGTCTCCAGGCTATTTATCTGTAACTCCATTTTGTTTTCAAGATTTTGGATCATTTTTACTATCACTATTCTGAATTCTTTTTCAGTAGACTCCCTATCTCCTCCTCTTTTGTTTGGTTTGGTGGGCATTTATCATGTTCCTTTACCTGCTGAGTATTTATTTGCCTTTTCATCTTATTTATATTGCTGTGTTTGGGGTGGCCTTGCTGTATTCTGGTAGTTTTGGCTCCTCTTTATTGTGGCGGTTCCTCCCTGTGTCGGGGGTTGGATGAGTGGCTTGTCAAGGTTTCCTGGTTAGGGAAACTTGTGTCGGTGTTCTGGTGGGTGGAGCTGGATTTCTTCTCTGTGGAGTGCAATGAAGTGTCCAGTAGTGAGTTTTGAGATGTCTTTGGGTTTGGTGTGACTTTGGGAAGCCTGTTTATTGAAGCTCAAGGCTATGATCATGAGTTGCTGGAGAATTTGCGTGGTATGTCTTGCTCTAGAACTTGTTGACTCTTGAGGGGTGCTTGGTTTCAGTGTAGATATGGAGGCTTTTGGATGAGCTCTTATTGATTAATGCTCCCTAGAGTCAGGAGTTCTCTGGTGTTCTCAGGTTTTGGACTTAACCCTCTTGCCTCTGGTTTTCAGTCTTATTCTTACAGTAGCCTCAAGACTTCTCCTTCCATACAGCACCAACGATAAAGCATCTAGGTTAATGGTGAAAAGATTCTCCACAGTGAGGGACACCCAGTGAGGTTCACAGAGTTACATGGAGAATTAAAGAGGGAGGGAGGAGATAGAGGTGACTGGGAGGGGTAATCAATTCCCTATGTCCTCTCCACAGTTTGGAACCCTTAGAGAGGTTCACAGAGGTACATAGAGAAGAGAAGAGGGAGGGAGGAGATAGAGGTGAC
This sequence comes from Neotragus moschatus, assembly GCA_006410615.1. Taxonomy (NCBI): domain Eukaryota; kingdom Metazoa; phylum Chordata; class Mammalia; order Artiodactyla; family Bovidae; genus Neotragus; species Neotragus moschatus. The sequence goes on from SJYA01011952.1 coordinate 8,156, forward strand.
TGGGAGGAGAAAGGGGGGAATCAAAGGAGAGAGACAGATCTAGCCAGTAATCAGTTCCCTAAGTGTTCTCCACAGCCTGGAACACACAAAGAGATTCATAGAGTTGGATGGAAAAGAGAAGTGGGAGGGAGGAGACAGAGGTGACCTGGGGGAGAAAAAGGAGAGTCAAAAGGGGGAGAGAGTAATCAAGCCAGTAATCACACTCCTAAGTAAAAATGGGTACTGAAGACTGGATTCGTAAAGGTACAAAATTGATAACAAATGCCAAAAAGAAAGATTAAAAATCTAGAGTAGAGGTTAGACTCTCAAAAAATTCAATATTAAAAAAAATCACAAAAATTATAAAAATATATATGAAATTTGCTTTAAATATAGGGTCTTTTTTTTTTTTTTTTTTTGCAAGATAACTCTGGGAGTTGGTGATGGACAGGGAGGCCTGGCATGCTGCGCTTCATGGGGTCACAAAGAGTCGGACACAACTGAGCAACTGCACTAAACTGAACTGAACTGAGTAGGTTATAAAAATGAAAATTAAAGGAGTAATAGAGGACTTAAAAGTAAAAAAAATTTTTTTTTTACTTAAAAAAATGATAATAGTAAAAATATATCTAGGAATTTCTCTGGAGCTGTTGTGGGCAGTGTGGGGTCAGTTCAGTTTCAGATAGTTCCTTGTTCCAGCTTATACTTCTCAATATCTATAGGCCCTTTCTAATGTAGTCGGTGCTAACTACAGGATTTTAATCTGTTGCACCCGTCACTTCCAACGTGGTTCCCTCTGTTTATTTTGGCTTCTTCTGTTTGCAGGTCTCTTCAATGTCTAATTTCCACCCTGGCACAAGGGGGCGAAGGTGGTCACTATTTAGGCTCACTTGTTCAGCCGTGCTGTGGGGAGGGAGGAACACTGCAAACAAATATCACTGGCGTGTGTGGGGAGTGCTCACAGTGTCTGGGCCACACTAGGTTTGCCCCTGCTCACAGCGTGTGTGCTTTCCCTGTCTACACTGCTCACGCTCCAGGTTGCTCTGCAGGGGAACTGTCTAAAGTGGGCCCTGGGTTACATGCATTTTCCAGGTCTAACTAAGCAGCTCAGGTTCAGGTTCTTGGGCATCCACAAAGGCGCAGACTTGGTTGGGCCTGCGTTTTGTGCCCTTCCCAGGTCCAAGCAGCTCAGGAGACCAGGTGCTTGGTGAGCGCACTCTCCCCAGATGGAGTGCGTCTTATCACCTCCCCTGTCCCAGCTGCTCTGTTTACTGGGTGCACAGTGGGAGCACCATCTCAGGTGTGCCGTGTGTCTCTTCTGGGGAGCTGATCTCTGGCTGCAACCCTTCTGGCAGATGTCAACCATCCAGAATCCCAGGAAGTCTTGGTTAGCAGCTGGAAGCCTGTTCGCAGTTTGGTAGAGGATGCCCCTTTCTGGCTCTGGTGGCCACCGCCTGCCTCTCTGCATCCTGTTGGGAGTCGGCCAATCCGCAGCCGCTAGCTCTCCTCTGGTATTCATTCAGTCCTTTGTTCTGTAAGCCGGCCTGGCAGTGCCTTAGGTTAGGGCTTTTTGCGGGATAGTTTTTTTTTTTCTCTCTCTCTCTCTCTCTTTTTTTCCTCTCTATGGCTATCCCACAGTTTGGGTTGTTATCTCACATTAGCTCCCTCAGATTGCCCTCAGGGCGTTCAGGCCTGGTCCTTAACCTAAGCAATGCAGCCAATGCCTCCCTGTTCAGCCCCTGCTTGCTACTGGCAGATGTGAGCATCTGGGCTGCTTCTCCGCTGGGAGTTGCTGTTAGGCACATAATCTGTGGGCTTTATTTATTTAGTTTTCCTTCCAGTTATGTTGCCTTCTGAGACTCCAAAACTCCCCACAGACCCACTAGTGAGGGTTTCCTGGTGTTTGGAAACTTCTCCTCTTTTAAGACTTCCTTCCTGGGATGTGTCTCCATCCCTAATTCTTTTGTCTCTCTTTTTAGCTTTTACATCTTGTCCTATCTCCTTTCGAAGAAATGGGCTGCCTTTCTGGGTGCCTGATGTCCTCTGCCAGTGTTCAGAAGTTGTCTTGTAGAATTTCCTCAGTGTTCAAATGTTCTTTCGATGAATTTGTGGGGGAGAAAGTGGTCTCCCTGTCCTATTCCTCCACCATCCTAGGACCGCCCCTCAGCTAGCAGTATTAGTGAAGTCACAAGTAAGACTTAAGTTGCTGCTGCTGCTGCTGCTAAGTCGCTTCAGTCGTGTCCGACTCTGTGCGACCCCACAGATGGCAGCCCACCAGGCTTCCCCGTCCCTGGGATTCTCCAGGCAAGAACACTGGAGTGGGTTGCCATTTCCTTCTCCAATGCATGAAAGTGAAAAGTGAAAGTGAAGTCGTTCAGTCTATCCGACTCTTAGCGACCCCACGGACTGCAGCCCACCAGGCTCCTCCCTCCATGGGATTTTCCAGGCAAGAGTACTGAAGTGGGGTGCCATGGCCTTCTCTGGAAGACTTAAGAGCTTCCGTTAGACGTAGCCCAGTATATCCTAGGTCATCTGACTTAGCGTACTCTGTACAAAGCTGTATCTTCCAGGGAAATTATATATTGACACTGTCTATAAGGCACATAGCCCAGTTTCTAGTGTTACTAGACTGATTATTCTTAGTATGATTTAATTGTTTCCAACATAGAGAATACTTTAAACCTAAATTACCATGCTCCTGCTGCTACTAAGTCGCTTCAGTCATGTCTGACTCTGTGCTACCCCATAGATGGCAACCCACCAGACTCCCTCGTCCCTGGGATTCTCATAGCCTGCTGTTATCTATATAAATCCATCCCATAATTATGGGAGATTTTTCCTCCTTTTCTGAGTTTGCTGGTTGCTCTTATTGAGTAATAGAAGAAAGCTCAAATTTATGGCCAGAGTCAGAGGAGGCATTATTAATTGGCCCAGTGAGGGGATCCCATCTGGTAATATCAATAGTGACCTGAATATGACTTTAATTTTTTAAAATAAATTTTCTCAGGGCTAACCAGTTACAGCCTTGTAGTAGAGAAATTTACCAAGGCAACCCAGAACTAGACACAGGTAATTGGCCACAAACCCAACAATTGGATTGATTTCTAAAACTAGCATAGGATCACGCCTATGATAGAAAAGCATTTGATTTATATGCAAAAGTCTAAGGAGTCAAGAAAACATAAATGATCATACAAATCAGGTCCAGCATCTTGGGCAAGTTGTCTACCTCTGATGTCATTGTCTTCTCATCCTGGTGTAGTGTAGTTTCTCCTGCTTGAGCATCATTTTAAGGTGAGATCAGGTCAGCTGTCTTCTCTACAGGCCAGTCCAGTGTAGGGGCCTTTGGAAGTGGGAATTAATCTAACTGTTAATTTCCCTTCAGTTTCATTGTACATGAGCTAGTTAAGAGTACCTGATAAAAAAGCCCTTCCATCCAGGTTGGAGGTAGTCCCTTAAATTATGTCTTTTTCCAGTCCTGGTTGCAGGTCATGAGGCATCTGATCTTCATCGAAAGATAGATTACTGAGATAAGCTTCAGAAACAAATTTAGGGTGTTCTTTAAGAATTCAATTAAATTTTACATTAATATCACATAACAGCAAAGAACTATCCAAGAAATGAGTCTTAGTAGATGCAGACCTCCATTAACAAACTGGGGTTTAACATTTAGTGAAACATCTTTTTCTCCCTAAAATCATCCTCATTTTTATCAAATATAACCAAATTAAGGCTAGTTTGTTTGCAAAATAGATCTACTCTCCCTAATTTTGACCTGATGATTTATATAACCATTAATAGATCATNGTAGATGCAGACCTCCATTAACAAACTGGGGTTTAACATTTAGTGAAACATCTTTTTCTCCCTAAAATCATCCTCATTTTTATCAAATATAACCAAATTAAGGCTAGTTTGTTTGCAAAATAGATCTACTCTCCCTAATTTTGACCTGATGATTTATATAACCATTAATAGATCATCAGTTCAGTTCAGTCGCTCAGTCGTGTCTGACTCTTTGCGACCCCATGAATCGCAGCACACCAGG
>SJYA01011953.1:0-12182 GCA_006410615.1 Neotragus moschatus
TGGAGTCACCAACTTGATGTGAATTTGAGCAAGCTCTGGGAGTTGGTGATGGACAGGGAAGTCTGGTGCGCTGCAGCCCATGGGGTTGCAAAGAGTTGAACATGACTGAGCAACTGAACTGAAGACAATCCTTGAAGAAGCCAAAAATTATTGTGGAAGGGAAGAGAGTACAGGGGGAAATGGCAGAAGAGACTGATGCTGGTTTCTGATAAGCTTTGCCATATTGGAAGCCAGATTTAGTAGAATTATTTTTCCACTCTGAAGATTCTAAAGAATAGAAACAAAGAAGCATGATACATAAAGAGCATTGCTGAACTGGATGGTGTAAGTCCACTGACCCAGAGGATATATACTTCTCCAGGTCCTCAGCACCCTTACTGTATTTAAAAGTACTATACTCTCGTACTCAGCATCTCGACTGATGCTCAGAGAAGGGTTACACAAAGTATGACATTATCCTCATTTTAAAGATTAATAAAATCTGGTCAGTAAACAGTACTTGAGTGGTTATGATATGCTAATGGCAATACTAGGGATTAAGGGAAGACCAGCTGGTTGCCTATTGGCGTGAGGAAAGAATTGTGGGTCAGTTCAGTTCAGTCGCTCAGTCATGTCCAACTCTTCGTGACCCCATGGACTGCAGAACCCCAGACTTCCCCGTCCACCACCAGCTCCCAGAGCTTCCTCTATCTCACGTTACTCAGTTGCTCGTGTTACATCACAGTGGGGCTAAAGGATGATTCCCTTCCTAGGAAAGTAGTATACTCTTTTCTGGAAATATGGATCCCAGAACATTTTTCCATTCATAGGTAGTATGTGTCCAAATCACGGAAAAAAAAAATATATGTATATATATGGTAAATGTATGCTGCTGCTAAGTCACTTCAGTCGTGTTCAACTCTGTGTGACCCCATAGACAGCAGCCCACCAGGCTCCCCTGTCCCTGGGATTCTCCAGGCAAGAACACTGGAGTGGGTTGCCATTGCCTTCTCCAATACATGAAAGTGCAAAGTGAAAGTGAAATCGCTCAGTCGTATCTGACTCTTAGCGACCCCATAGACTGCAGCCTTCCAGGCTCCTCCATCCATGGGATTTTCCAGGCAAGAGTACTGAAGTGGGGTGCCATTGCCTTCTCCGTGGTATATGTTTATGTATATCTTTAATTTACAATAGGTTTTCCCCATGGCATAGTACAGTGTATATTTCTCTAGCAGGGAATTAAAAAGAAGTTTCCTCTTCCTCACCTGCTCTTCCAGAAGCAGGATGACCTCAAGAATTATTTATCTTAAGAGATAATGCCTTTCTATGTGTTTCTTACACTTTGTGAAATCTAGCCAAAGGTTGGGGGTGTGGAAGGTCTGGGAGCTAATCTCCTAATTGTGAAGAACCCAAGTCCTGGACATACACACCTGGACTCAGGTCAACCATGTATCAAGCATCAGATACTCTCTAAAATAAAAGTGGCCATACCTATCTCAACAAGGAAACAGTAAGGCTATGTGAAATAAACATGCAAAATAATTAGTCCAGTACCCAGCAAGAGTAAGTGATTCAGAAGTTGTTAACATCAATACATATTATTATTAGTATGGCTACTGCCAACAGACTTAGGATAGAAATTTGACAGGAGGACCTCAGGGATAATCCCACCCTACCGGAGGATGTGTGTGTGTGTTAGCTGCTCAGTCGTGTCCAACTCTCAGGATCCCCATGGACTGTAGCCCACCAAAGCTCCTCTGCCCGTGGAATTCTCCAGGCAAGAATACTGGAGTGGGTTGCCATTTCCTTCTCCAGGGTATCTTCCCAACTCAGGGATTGAACCCGGGTATCCTGCATTATATACAGATGCTTTACCGTCTGAGCTACTAGGGAAGTCATCCATTCAGTTCACAAAAATTTATGAGCTCTCAGTACTGACAAGGCATTCAGTTCAATTCAATCACTCAGTTGTGTCCAACTCTTTGTGACCCCATGGACTGCAAAACACGTGGCTTCCTTGTCCATTACCAACTCCTGGAGCCTGCTCAAACCCATGTCCATCGAATTGGTGATGTCATCCAACCATCTCAACCTCTGTCGTCCCCTTCTCCTCCTTCCTTCAATCTTTCCCAGCATCAGGGTCTTTTCCAATGAGTCAGTTCTTCGCATCAGGTGGCCAAAGTATTGGAGCTTTACAAGGATTATAAAGAGTTATTATTGAGACAGTCTTGCTTTTTGTTTCAGAAGCTCAACATTCATAAGATAAGAAGACAATGAACAAAACTGTCAGTGTGACAGGGCTAAGAGTAATAACACACGTTCGTGTTGAAAACTCTTTCGGCCCTTCAAATGAGGGGATTCTTTTACCTAAGGAAGGAATTGGAACAGACTTCAGGAAAGGGAGTTTTTCAACAACCCTGAAAGAAAACATGGGTTTTGAACACACAGATGTGAGTGAAAGAGGATGGATCTTTTAATGTGAAGATGAAGGAAGAACAGAGATTCATAGACTACGTGTGTGACAGCAGGACTGAGAAAAGGGGCTGGAAATATAGGCTAGGGGCACATGGCTAAAGGTCTTCAGAAGCGCTTAGCCTTTATACGGGAAGCATCACATGCCTTTCCTTTAAAAAAAAAATAAAAATTATGTGTCTGGCTGCACTGGGTCTTAGTTGTGGCACGGGGGACCTTTCATGTCACTGCACGCAGAATCTTGAGTTGCAGCATGCAGACTCTTCACTGCAACGTGTGTTACTTCCCAGAGCAGGGATCAAACCCAGGCCCCCGAACTAGACCCCCAGGCGATTCTCCTACATGCCTTTCTTGAGAGGACTATAAATTCTCTGTAGATAAGATATTTAGCTTTGTGTTTGAATTTCTCATGATCTTAATATAAGGACTGACAAATAACACTGGGTTATTGCTTTAGCAAATAGTGAGTGATTGGATGAACAGATGAATTAAGTAACAGCTTTGGAAAATGAACACCCATCTGCCTTATACTCATCTGCTTGTTCGTTCATTCATTCACTCTGTATTTAGTAGGAATTAAATAAATTGATATTTCAGAAATTTTGCTGCTTACTGTTTGTGCCTTGAACTTGAGAGCAACCGTCCTCTCGCCGTGAGCCCAGGGAAGAACACCGTGCCTACCCTGTGGAGAGAGTGTAACTTTCTATGTAGGACACTCTACCTAAGGAAGCAGGTTTTTTAGGTGTTTTTCTTAGTCATTTCTGTTGAATCATTGAGTTGATTTTAATAAGGAGGACAATTCTTTAAAACTTTGGATCCCCCCAAAGCCAATTTTTATGTTTCCCCAAGCACTGAAATTGAGGCTGCTCTGCCTGGCTATTAATACTCTAATGGAACAGTGTGCCCTCTTACAGAGGGGAAGTCAGTCATTGTGCTGAGCTGATTAGAAGTGATGGCATGGAGCTTCTTCCTGAGAACGGAAGTCCTGTAACCTCAAATACCAAGGGCTATAAATCTCAGCAATATATAATGGTAATTGGTTTGAAAGGCCTAATTGACACAGAGAACCGAAGCCAAGAGCAGAATGCTCAAAACTGGAAGCTCCAGGCCTCCGCCCCCTTCCAGAAGTGTCATTTTCTCCCTCAGTGCTGGGAACAGCAATAAAGGATGTAAAAAGCTGAGCCTCACTAGAGGCCAGACTGGAGGCCCTGCCAGAGAGCCAGGAAGGTCTAAAATGGAAGTCTATCTGCAGCACATTAAGCCGGGAAGCTGGTAAAAATCCGGATTCCTAGCTGTGATTTTAACCATATTAAATCAGAATCTCTGAATTTGAGCCTAAAGATTAGTGTTTTTGACAAGTTCCTAAGAGAACCTGACTCTCAGTCCCATTGCTTTTTAGCTACAAGAGGCACAGACAAGTCACTTGGCCTCTCTCAACCTCTCACCTGTTAGCTGTAAAATGGGCACAAACCATCTGCCTCTCATAGCTACTGTATCAGAGGTATTTTTGTGATGCATTTGGAACTTATGAATGCTAACATGTGAGAGCAATAATCATGCCCATAGCTGGCTTGAGGTGGAACTCTTAAAGCCTCTCGTGACCTCCCTTAGCCATACCCCCTAATTCCCCAGTATTCTCTGTCATGTATAACATGTTATGCAAGCCTCAGGTTCCTCAGTTACCTCTTTCTAAACAGATAGTTACATAAGTGCCCTCACCCCAGAGAAACTGTGGAGTCCTCACTCCATAAATATTTATCCACTTATCATATCTGTAATGTGGAGGAGGTTGCTTAACCTATCTAAGCATCCCTTTCCTCCCCTACGTAGTCGTCACCCTAACTGCACCTTTATTAATCAGTGCTTAGTTGCTCAGGCATGTCTGACTTTTTTGCTACTCCACTGGACTGTAGACTGCCAGGCTCCTCTCTCCATGAAATTCTCTGGGAAAGAATATAGGAGTGGGTTGCCATTTCCTTCTCCAGCGGATCTTCCTGATCCAGGGATCAAACCCAAGGCTTCTGTATCTCTTGCATTGCAGGCAGATTCCTTACCCACTGAGCCATTGGGAAAGTCAATGATTAGTTAGAAAGAAAGTGAAAGTGAAAGGTGCTCAGTCGTGTCTGATACTTTGAGACCCATGGACTATACAGTCCACGGAATTCTCCAGGCCAGAATAGTAGGGAGAAGGGAAAGTGGGTAGCCTTTCCCTTCTCCAGGGGATCTTCCCAATTCAGGGAATGAACTCAGGCCTCCCACATTGCAGGAAGATTCATTACCAGCTGAGCCACAAAGGAAGTCCAAGTGTACTGGAGTGGGTAGCCTATCCCTTCTCCAGCAGATCTTCCCCGCCCAGGAATTGAACTGGGGTCTCCTGCATTGCAGGCAGGTTCTTCACTAACTGAGTTATTGGGAAAGTCGATGGTTAGTTAGAATCGTGATGCTAAATGTTCTAATAGATAAACCTTGAAATTCCAGTGCATCCTTATTAAAGTGAAGTCAAGTGAAGTCACTCAGTCGTGTCCGACTCTTTGCGACCCCATGGACTGTAGCCTACCATGCTCCTCTGTCCGTGGGATTCTCCAGGCAAGAATACTGGAGTGGGTTGCCATTTCCTTCTCCAGGAGATCTTCCCAACCCAGGGATTGAACCCAGGTCTCCTGCATTGCAGGCAGACGCTTTACCATCTGAGCCACCTCAGATAAGAATTAGCCAGATTTGGAAGAATTTTATCCATCCAGATTTTCAGGAATCCAGTCTCCTTCCACTTTGTGGTTCCCATCTTCAGCACATTGTTGCCAAAGTCACTGCAGAAAAAGAAGGGACCCTGTGGAGACAGAGTGCCAGATGCTCAAGTGCCTCAAAGTGGAAGTGACACGTCTCTTCTGCCCATGCTTCATTGCCCAGAACTACTCACTCAGACCCACATAGATGCAAGGGCAGCTCAAATCAAGTCCCTGGCAGGCAGCTACTTCCCACTGTCAACTCCACATTACAAATGTGAGAGTCACTCAGTCACGTCCTGCTCTTTGTCACTCCATGGACTTTAGTCCACCTGGCTCCACTGTCTATGGGATTCTCCAGGCAAGAATACTGGAGTGGGTTGCCATTCCTTTCTCCAGGGGATCTTCCCAACCCAGGGATCGACCCCAGGTTTCCTGTATTGCAGGCAAATTCTTTACTCTCTGAGCCACCAGAGAATCCCTAAGTGTGTGTGTTAGCTGTTCAGTCATGTCCAACTCTTTGCAACCCCATGGACTATAGTCTACCAGCCTCATCTGTCCGTGGAATTCTCCAGACAAGAATACTAGAGTGGATAGCCATTCCCTTCTCCAGGGCATCTTCCTGACCCAGGAATCGAACCCGGGTCTCCCTCGTTGCAGGCAGACCTCTTCACCTTCCGAGTGATCAGGAAAGCACCTTAAATCATGAAAGATGAGTACAAACCTCTTCGTAGTAAGTCAGTCATGCAGTTGCTGTGAAGATTGAATGAGAAAGTACACATCAAATTCTTAGTGCAGAGCCTGGTACAAAGTACCTAATCAATAAGTGTTAACCAAAGCAACCATTCTTAATATCACACGGTTAATTTCCTTGTTTGTAAACACTAGTGGGATCCTTTGGATACTAATGACTCATTTAAACACCAGATTGGCTACCTTGATGATCTGTCCTGATTTTAGTCTGATTTTCATTAATTCTTTCAACTCATATTTGTTGAATGACTATCGAGTGCCAGCAGTGACCTACACTTTCTCTTTACCCAAGTGTTACAAGGAATGGTGGAGAAACAGGACAGGAACACAGTGCAAACACTTGCATAAATGGTTGTTTACATTTTAATTGTGATAAGTTACATGACAGAGAAGTACAGAGCCCTACAAAAGTGCCTACCTAAAGGTCTGGCCTAGGCTGTAGGTCAAACAAGACTTCTCTGAGACCTATGGAATGAATGGAAATTGGCCAAATGAGTAAACAGGGGAAAGATGAGATGTTAGGCACAGGGAAAGGACATGAGCCTCTTCTTTCGGATCTCCCTAACCCAGTCCTGGGGATCAGTCAGCTTGGACCGCAGACCTCATGGAATGTTCCAAAGCACCACCAGCTTAAAAAAACACAAATAAATAAAAACATCCTGGTAAATATATCCACAAGGAACATTAGCAATTTACAAAGAACACACAACATCTAAACACTTTAGCAGCTCCGAGGAACTTACAAATGTTTCCATGCACTTACAAACTTCCTTTTCAATCTTCAAAAAGATTTCTGTCTGCGCATGACTTTTCTCAGATTGCTTCCAGTCACTGAAAATGTTCAAGCCTAAGTGAGAAGGAAAAACAAAAAAGGGAGGAAAAATGTATATATATACACACACACACACACTGCAGCAAAGTGAATCAGCTATATAGCTGAAACTAACACAACGTTGAAAATCAAACATACTCACATAAAAATTACTTTAAAAAATAAAAATACTTTTGTGATCTGTACTGCTGTTGGCTGAATAACCAATCTTCACCAGTTCTCCTAACACACCTAAAAATGCAGAATATGATCTCATATTAGATGTTCTTATCATAAACTTATAATAATTATAAATAAATAAGTGAGGAGGAAACTTTTGAAGGTGATATAGGTTTATGACTTAGATGGTTATAGTGGTTTCATGGGTGTATTCTTATCTCCAAACTTGTCAAGTTGTATACATCAATTATGTACAGATTTTTGTATGTGAAAAATAATAACTTCAAAAAGTGAAATAAAAATGGACACGTGGACTCTTGAGCACATGAGAATTTGTGGACTCCTAAGCACACACATATACATGCATGTACAGAGAAGGGAAGTATTACAGGGGTGATAGAGAGTTCTATACTAAGTACACCTAAGGGCTTGGGGCCCTGCTCTGCCATTTGCTGGTTGTATGATCCCAGCCCCACAGTACAGCATTCAAAGCTCCTTGTGGTACCAGAATCTGAGTATCTCCCAGCATTCTTCCCTGCATGTACCCTCAGTTACAACCAGAGCCAGCATCTCCAGGCCCTGATGGGTATTGTGCGTCCACTATTTTATGCAGAATACGAGCATATGCCCCCTGAGGTGCTCTGCATAAGCACAGCCTGTCTCCACCCTCTTCCACACACACTCCTGCTAAGTCTTAATATGGATCTCAGTCTCTGTCGTTAAATTTTTCTTTATCTTGTATTGGTTTTATTCTCTGTGTTCCCATTGTTCTACTTAAGCTACTGGTAGCAGCTGTGGTATTTTCTAATAATTTATGTGCCTTCCTCTCTCACTTTTCTTGTTTCTTGTTGTTCAGTTGCTCAGTCACGTCCACCTCTTTGCAACCCTATGGACTGCAACATGCCAGGCTTCCCTGTCCTTCACTATCTCCCAGAGTTTGCTCAAGCTCATGTCCATTGAGTCAATGATGCCATCCAACCATCTCACTAATCTGTGTAAATTTCCTGGCATGGGCAGATTGTGTGTGTGTGTGTGTGTGTGTGTGTTTTCACAACATCTAATGCGACATCTGACCAAGAATGGATATTTAATGCACGACTTTTAGTCAAATGTCTTTTCTAATCATTTGTCCACACTGAGCCTCAGACTTTTCACCTGTAGAAATGAAAAATCATACCAACTTAGTTCATCTGGCCTCCTATTAAATGAGAACACACACCTACGGTGCTTAGCAAAGAATCTGCCATAAAGTAAGTGGGAGTGATTAACAAACATTTGAGTGCCTCCCATATCCTAGATCAGATGTATAAAAATTCTTTGCCAAATATTAAGCACTCTGTGAAACAAGGCATATATTTAATAATCATAGTGAGATTATTATAACATTAGGACAAACACGTGCATGCAGCGCTTCTTGTTTAATTATAATAATGATGGTAATACGGGTAACCCTTTTCCTGCTTTTGAAGATTAATGAGAAGAGCCAAGAATATGAAGTTTGCAAACACTGGGGTTCTGAACAAGCTGATAATGCATAACCAGTTATGAATTCCAGGGTCAGTGAATTTAATACATTTTATATCATTGCAAATGTTTGCTCTACTCCCAGGGAAGATTAAAAAAAAAAAGTATTCCTGTGTTTGGCTCAGAAGCTTGCTTCTCTCCTGGCAGTGTGCATCAGACTAAATGTCACTAGAATATTTCAGCATATGTGGGTAAATATTTACACCCATTTTAAACAGATATTCCAAATTCCTTGTTGTTTTTCAGCAGAGGCCTAAACCTGGTGGTAAAAGTCATGAATAGAACTTTTTCATTCTCACTAAGTGAGAAGGGACTTTTCAAGGATCCTTTCCTCCAGAGTGCTCTATTTTTCTTCCCCATTCTCTTAGGGTTGCGTTGTTGGAAGGGAGGACTGGCCCTCTGCCATGGAGCTCTCTACCAAGCCACTTCGAATTATTGCTCCACGGTCCCTGAGAGCCAGTAGAGATTCAGCTGTGATCTCAGGGGGAGAAAGAAACATAAAGGAAAGAAATATGAAAGCTGTAATATGAAGAAGTAAATCTTGGAAAAATGCAAAACGCATAGTGTTATGGCCTTGGGTTGCAAATGAGTGGACAAAGACTGAATTTTTGATTTAAAGAGGAATGAGAAATTATGGCTGGCACAAGTCAAAGATTACTTTTGTTCTTTGGAGATGCAGAGAGCCAAAAGGGTACATCAATGGGAGGCTCTTGCTGGCCTGACAGGTTGATATCACACAGAGATTGAGTTGTAGACATTTTTGTTCATGTTTGAGTATACTGAAATGGTGTCTCTGTGTATAAATATATGTGCATTCTCTTAGCAATTTATCTTGTTTTCTGAAATTCCTCAGTAGTAGATGATCTCATTGTAGAAAACGCAACAGGACCTCTGATAATAGAATAAAGGAAGAAGCTAGCCAAAATGTCAGCCTTGTCTAATGGGCGACTCGGAAGTATCATTGGTGCCAGAGTTGTCCTATTTGGGGGCAGGAGATCCAGCCTTATGATCCGGTATCAGTTAATTCTTGTGTCCACAGGGATCCAAAGGGGATGAAGATAAGGACTACCTCCTAGGCTCTCTGAGTAGAGTAACTTACCCTTGGCCAAGGGAAGTTGTCTAGCTGTGAGTACAATGATCTGTTTGTGACTCATAACTGCTGAGGGATAGAAAGGAGCTGTGTGGTCATCAACAGCAATAGCTACGTCAGGGTTGAAATCCAGAGAGGGACAAGTTAGAATCATAGGATGCTGTGAATTCAGACAGAGGAACCAATCCTTTCATTCTGCAGTGATTAAGCATCCATGCATTTGGCTAGTAATACAGCTAGTTACCAGAAATTGCATCCTAGTATAATCGGGGTAAGGATTATGCCTTAGGATTTAATAAAGGGGGAAGGAAGGACACGTAAAGTCCTGATGGTAAGCCGGCACTTAAACATATTTATGCACCTGCGATAAATGAGCAGTCCTATGCTTAGTATTACGGAGGCAACAAGGATGTGTAAATGTGGATTTCACCTTAGGGAAGGTAATGAGTGAACAGGGCTTAATAAAATACCAGGCATGATGTACTCAGTGTTTCATAAGAAGCAGGAAGTTTAAGTACAGAAGAATCCAGAGGAAAGAGAGATCATCAGCTGGAAATCTAAGAACTGACTTTAGAGCTGGCTCCAAAGGGGAGGCCAACTATAAGAATATATCAGCGGGGTATTCCAAATAGAGGGAAGGGTTTAAGTATAGGTAGGGAGAAAAAAGTAGTTTCACATAAATTGTGCTCACGACTGGCAAATGGTGAAGTTTTGCTGGAGCAGCAGCTTAAAAATAGGGAAACTACAGGAGATGAACATGGGGAAGCAGGCAGACCTTCAAATCTAGGCAGATAAGCATTTGAGACTGGTCTTCAGAACAACGGGCAGCCATGAATGGATTCTGAAGAGCAAAAAATTCATAATGAGAGCAGTGAAGGGTGAACCTGCTAATGTGGAAGGCATAGACTGAAGCAGGAAAAGCTAGAGGAGCCTCAAGTGAACTTCATCATAATTCTGCTCAACAGGCAGTTACCTGCCATGGGGTTGTTAGGACAGAGCATTTTAACATGCATAGTGAACCCTAGTGTAAACTTGGGGCCTTAATTAACAATAATTTACAAATATCGGTGTACCCACGGCAACAAACATACCACAGGAATGCACGACGTTGATAACAGGGGAAAGGCAGGGGTCGGGGTGGAGAAGAAGAGGACGTGTGTGGAAATTTTCTCTACTTTCTGTTCAAGTTTTATGTAAACCTAAAACTGCTCTTTAACAACTTATCAATTTTAAGAAAAAAAAAATTTTTAATCCACCAGTTTTATTCAGCCCTTTGGCATGGCTAATTCTTACTTCCCAGAATATCTGTTTAAGCATCGAGTATTTTTCTCTGTTCCTCTCATAGTTGAGCTCCTTTCTATATGATTTCATATCACACTGAACTTATTCTTAATTCTATTATTATCGTTGCAAGGTTGATGACTGGGAATATTCTCATTACACTGTGATGTGAGTAAAAATGGTTTATTGTATGAATCCACTGAGATTAGTATTTATCATAGTAACTAAAGTTACTTGGAGAAGGCAGTGGCACCCCACTCCAGTACTCTGGCCTGGAAAATCCCATGAACAGAGGAGCCTGGTAGGCTACAGTCCATGGGGTCGTGAAGAGTCGGACACGACTGAGCGACTTCACTTTCACTTTTCACTTTCATGTATTGGAGAAGGAAATGGCAACCCACTCCAGTGTACTTGCCTGGAGAATCCCAGGGATGAGGGAGCTTGGTGGGTTGCCATCTATGGGGTCGCACAGAGTAGGATATGACTGAAGAGACTTAGCAGCAGCAAAGTTACTTACTCTAATATATGTGTTCAAAATATACTGAGCATCTTTTGAATTAGGATTGTATGTGTTTTATTTACCATAAATTTTCTAATGCCTGACAGAGTGCCTGGATCATNTGAGGGAGCTTGGTGGGTTGCCATCTATGGGGTCGCACAGAGTAGGATATGACTGAAGAGACTTAGCAGCAGCAAAGTTACTTACTCTAATATATGTGTTCAAAATATACTGAGCATCTTTTGAATTAGGATTGTATGTGTTTTATTTACCATAAATTTTCTAATGCCTGACAGAGTGCCTGGATCATAGAAGATATTCAGTAGATATTTACTGATTGCATGTTTCACTACCAATGATTCTTGTAATAGATATGGGATATTGGTTAAGACGATTGTATTGGAAGTAAGACAGTCTTTGGTTTAAGTGTTAATGTGATTTTTCTTTTTTGCTTTGTGATATTGGCCAATTAATTTTACATCTTTAGATACTTCTCTGTAAACTGGGAATAAAAATATATCCTATGCCATAGAGTTGCTGTGAGAAGTAAATACGATATTGTATGGTCTTAGCCCAGGTTCCCCAGAAAACAGAGCTTGATGCAAGCTCTGTTGATGCAAGCTTGATGCAAACAGTGAAAATGCTTAATTTCAGCAGATAACATCCCAGGGTAGGGAGAATGTGAGAAAAGTAAACTGAGGCATGGAGGGATAGACATAAATGCAAGGTGATACACTACCATGCTGTCTGCTGTTTTATGAGAAATCATGAAGAGACATGACTGTATTAAAAGAGGTGGGTCCTGAAAGTGAAGGGATGGAAAAAGATATTCCATGCAAATAGAGACCAAAAGAAAGCAGGAGTGGCAAT
>SJYA01011954.1:0-12058 GCA_006410615.1 Neotragus moschatus
GCGAAGGCCCTGGAGTAATCTTTTGTCTGCCAACCAAGATCACGGTTGTCTGAATCTTTTTTCTTTGTGTTTGGAAGGAGTTGAGCTCTTTCTATACATTAAATCATAAAATATTATTTAAGGAACATATTTTTGAGAGGATATTAAAAATGGAAACTCTTCCCATAATTATGAGAAGAAAAAAAAAGTCCTCAGCAGCAAAATAGCCAAAGTTAATTAAATGTAGGTTAATGGTGTTTTGGGGGCAAAATGTCATCGGGGGTAGAAACTTTAATTGGCTCCAAAAGAACATAAAATCAAAGATTCCTGCATGAGTTTTCCATTGTTGCCATAACAAATTACCACAAATATAGCGNCAGCAAAATAGCCAAAGTTAATTAAATGTAGGTTAATGGTGTTTTGGGGGCAAAATGTCATCGGGGGTAGAAACTTTAATTGGCTCCAAAAGAACATAAAATCAAAGATTCCTGCATGAGTTTTCCATTGTTGCCATAACAAATTACCACAAATATAGCGGCTTCAAGCAATTCAGAATGTTATTATCTTAGCTTGGTAAGTCAGAAGTCTGATACTGGTCTCTTGGGCTAAAATCAAGGCATCAGGCAGCCCATGTCTCCAGCTGTAGGCTTGGTTTCTTTGCCTTTTTCAGTTTCTGGAGGCTGCCAGCATGCTTGACTCGGGGCCCCTTCTTGCATCTTCAAAGCCCACCGGTCGAGTCCCTCTCTGATAGCATCGTCTGACCTTCTCCTCTGACTCCTCTTCCACTCTTAAGGACCCATGTGATTACAGAATCTGCTGACCCAGAGAATCCAGGATAATCTCCCTATTTTAAGGTCAACTGATTAGCAATCTTCATCCTATTAGCAACTTTAATTTCCCTTTGCCGTGTAATGTAACATAGTCCGTATATTCACGGATTCCAGGAATCAGGATGTGGTATCTCTGGGAGTCTCACTGTCTACCACACCTTGAAATATGGTATTTATTTGCAGTGGTGGGGGACAGCGAGTGGAGTTACACATCCAAAAACCATTCTTGTCTTTTTGTTTGAAGGAATTCCCCATTATATTGTTGTTGTTGTTCAGTTACTCAGTCGTGTCCGACTCTCTGCAGCCCCATGCACTGCAGCCCGCCAGGCTTTCCTGTCCCTCATTCACTCCCAGAGTTTGCTCAAACTCATGTCCTTTGAGTCAATGATGCTCCATTATCTGAATCTGGGTAAAAGACAGGACCCTGACTTGCACCAGGGAAACACCATCTCCCATCCATGTCAGCTAGAACACGGGCCAGTTTAGATGGACCGACCCTAGACTTTGCATCTCGGTGGACTGTTTCAGTTTTACAGGGATCATTACACATCATCCATGTGGCAATGACAGCAGGGGCAGTCAGAATTGTTGGCGGTGTGGTGAAACACTCAGGGCTGCTGGAGCTGAGTTTTGGTGGCTGTGCCTCAGGTGTGGCCCCAGGAAGTCACCTAAGGAGGATGCTCTTTCAGGGTGATCTTGCCTCTGCTTCTTTCCAGCCTGAGTAATACTCATTTTTCTTCCTTATAGTGGTTATGAACTATATATGTACCAGATTTTCCAGGCTGTGAGATACCCTGTATTCCTGTAATCCATCCCCTTTCTTCTTAAGTTAGCCATAGTCAGAGTCTGTGGCACATAACTAAGAATCTTCACTGATAAATATTATTTTGAGTTGTTACTGTTCACATGCTAAGTCACGTCTGACCCTTTGTGACCTAGCGACTGAATAACAACCCAAAAGAATCTATATCAACGAAGATTCTTAACCTTAATTTCTAAAAAAAAAAAAAAAATCATTTCCCATGTCTTTCAATCTGTACCGCCACCTGACTTATAAATTAGGGGATTCTAGGAACACAAAACAAGCTGTCAGAATGACTAGATGGTTTCAGTGGGCAAGTAGGAACTAAGAGAAACTGATAAGGATGACCTTTTATGGGGGTGAGAGAAGAGGTTGATATGGGGGTTTTGAGACAATGGTGGAACCAAGACTGAACTGGACTGATCTTCATAGCTGAAGAGGTGAATTTAGGATGCAATAAATTGTACCAGGAACCTGGAGGAGAAAGATCACTTAGGGGAAGATCTCCGTCTTGATAACTGTGTAGTTTGCAGAAGGGAAGCTTCATTTAGAAGCACAAGGAAGAGTCCAGCTACTTGGAGCAAGTGGCAGGTAAGTGTGAGATGGAGGCCCTGCTTTAGAGTCTGCACTGATCTAGACAGTTTCAACAAAACTGGAGAGGAGACTCATCTCGTGGCGTCAGCCAGCGAGCCGGGGATGCAGAAGCTTGTGGACTTGCAGGGACTGGTCACAATCAGATGAGGTAGATGCCAGGTAGACTCATTGAGTCCCTTTAGTGACTGGTTCTATGCAGCTGGTGTTCTGAGATTTGGCGGGACTTTTTGTTTGTTTATTCTGAGACTTTGTATGTACTTTTGCTGGGACTTTGAAATTGCACAAAGCTGAACCCCAGATGGAAGGAGTTTATCATTTTGGCCAAGACTTAAGAAGTGAAAGTGTCAGTCGCCCAGGCACGTGGGATCTTCCTGGGCCAGGAATAGAACCAGGTCTCCCGCACTGGCAGGCAGGCCCTTGGCCACCGAACCAGCAGGAAAGTCCTGAAGTTCTTAATTCTTGATCAGCCTTTGTTGCTCTTTTCTTGGTCGCGCTTTCTCAAGCTCTGCAAAGCAGTGTTTGTTTTTTGTTTTTCCTAGCCCATGGGAGCCTCTGCTTTCTTTGGCATGGATTTTCCCCGGTTATGTTTTCAGGATATTCTGAAGGACACAAACAATCACATAGCAGAAAAGGACACAATCCTCACTCGCGTTCCCATTAGGTTGAATGCACCTCGGTTATGCTTCTTGTTCTCCTGTTGTTTGTGGCTCTTGCTTCCTGTATTTGTTGCCAGACACCTTGAAAACATGAGGCAAAATTACTTTTCTAGGTGTTGGGAAGGTGGGAGAGGCGAGGGCGAGGTGGTGAGAGAGGGCAGGTGGGGTGGTTTTGCCTGATTTCCTATGTCAGATTTATTAACCTTAAACTTGACCCCAGGGCTTATATTTTATGGATGCTGCGTCTGTCTTCAAGTATTTAATGTTTGCGCCCCGACGTGACAGAGGATGAGAGGGTTACATAGCACCGCAGACTCACGGACACGAGTTTGAGCACACTCCTGGAGACGGTGAAGGGGAGAGGAGCCTGGCCTGCTGCAGTCCACGGGGACGCGGAGATGTGACTTAGCGACTGGACAGCCATGCATGTTCTCCCAGTACTCAGGCTATGCTGCTTTTATCACGATATCTCGTTCACTCTTCTTATCCTAGAAGGACTTCCTTCTCTGTGCCAACATCCCATCTTTCGTGGCTTTTGGATGATTCCTTGAAAGTAAATCTGTTGTTTATCCAACAAGATCCATAGACTCCTATTCACTAGGGATGAGTGCACATCTCTCCCCCTGGCATGTATGCACAGGCATATACGTCACTAATAATAAACATCACAAACCAGGCGACAATGGTCCCTGATCCCATGGAATCTTGTAAGGGAGGGCGTTGATCTAGATTTTTGCCATCATCTTCACCTGGGCAGCAACCTTTTCCTACAGAGGCCAGATAGTAAATGTTCTCAGCTTTTCAGACCATACGATCACTGTAGCAACAACTCAACTTTGCCATTGTTGTGTGAACGCAGCCTCAGAGCATGCTTACATGAACAGGTGTGTCTGTGTTAGACAAATAGGTGGCAGATTGGATTTGAGGTTGGCTTTCTGTTAAAGAATCTGCCTGCCAGTGCAGGAGACTTGGATTTGATCCTGGGTCATGAAGATCCCCTGGAGAAGGGAATGGCAATCCTTTCCAGTACTCTTGCCTGGAGAATCCCATGGATGGAGAAGCCTGGCGGGCTGTAGCCCAGGGGTTTACAAACAGCTGGATGCGGAGCACATCCTGGAGGTAAGCCAGTGGTGCGGCGCCTTGAGGCGAGAAAGGACGCGTGCCCCGTGTAAGTGCAGTCAACAGCCCCCAAGTCCCACTCCCTCAGACATAAATGAGTCTGGGAAGCTCCTCTGATTACTCAGTGTCCAGTATGTGTTGAATCTCCTCACTCAAGTCTCCTCAAGTAGAGAGAAGGCCACCTTGGCCTTGCTACTCAGAGTGAGCTCAGTGGACCAGTAACCCTGGAGCATCTGCTTGTTAGAAATGCCAGATCCGGGTCCCATCTGGAACTACCGGAGCGTCATCTTTAGTTACAGTCCACCAGGTGGGGACTTCCCTGGCGGTCCAGTGGTTAAAACTTTGCCTCCCAACGCAGGGGGTACAGGTTCGATCCCTGGTCCGGGAGCTAGGATCCCACATGCCTCGTGGACGAAAAACCAAAACAGAAGACAGAAACAGCATCATAACAAATTCAGTAAAAAGCATAAAAGCTTTTAACAGATAAAGCTCCCCAGGTTATTCATCTGCACATTAAAGCTTAAGTGATGCTAGCCCAAATAATCCAAATTTCCAACTATGTTAATCATAGACAAGGCAAAATAATACAAACAAATAAACGGATTAACCAAAGAATGGACACATGCTTTCATGAATATATAAATGTGTGAATGAATAGATAATTTTCCCTCCAGTAGATGGCCAAGTTCATAGAGGGACTTGTTTATTAAGTTTATTAAGATGAAGTGAAGCCTATCATGTGGAACCGTGATGACCTATACAAATGGACAGTGAGACATTAATCGAACAGGCCATCTGGTGACTCCTTAGTGACAATGCGTAGAATCCAGGGACACGTTCTCAGGGAGAAGCTCTGATACCTGTGCGTGTTTATTTGGCACAGAGTTTAAGATTCTCAGCCTTCACTGGTACAATGCCTGGGAAAAGTGTACTTGAAGGACACTGGCTGGCTACTCCACCAGTTATTGTGTATATGAGTGTTTCCGACTATTGTTTCTTCCGTGTGAATTGAAGAAGGTTTTCCTGTGAGCACCCTCTCTCTCGGTCTCCCTCACACTTACACATGTTCCAACAGATAGACGCGACTGAGCAGAACCCAGTATCCCCATCTGGGTGGACGACAGAAAAATCTGGGCTGAACAATGTGGTTGACTGAAAAATGTCAGTTTCAGGAGATGACATTTTCAGTCCTTTGGCATAAAATGTACACATGGTTCAGTTCAGAAATACCATGATCTCCAAAAACACACTTCTCCTGATACGAGTGTTTAGGCAAAGTTTAGTTCAGACATNGCCTGCCAGTGCAGGAGACTTGGATTTGATCCTGGGTCATGAAGATCCCCTGGAGAAGGGAATGGCAATCTTTTCCAGTACTCTTGCCTGGAGAATCCCATGGATGGAGGAGCCTGGCGGGCTGTAGCCCAGGGGTTTACAAACAGCTGGATGCAGAGCACATCCTGGAGGTAAGCCAGTGGTGCGGCGCCTTGAGGCGAGAAAGGACGCGTGCCCCGTGTAAGTGCAGTCAACAGCCCCCAAGTCCCACTCCCTCAGACATAAATGAGTCTGGGAAGCTCCTCTGATTACTCAGTGTCCAGTATGTGTTGAATCTCCTCACTCAAGTCTCCTCAAGTAGAGAGAAGGCCACCTTGGCCTTGCTACTCAGAGTGAGCTCAGTGGACCAGTAACCCTGGAGCATCTGCTTGTTAGAAATGCCAGATCCGGGTCCCATCTGGAACTACCGGAGCGTCATCTTTAGTTACAGTCCACCAGGTGGGGACTTCCCTGGCGGTCCAGTGGTTAAAACTTTGCCTCCCAACGCAGGGGGTACAGGTTCGATCCCTGGTCCGGGAGCTAGGATCCCACATGCCTCATGGACGAAAAACCAAAACAGAAGACAGAAACAGCATCATAACAAATTCAGTAAAAAGCATAAAAGCTTTTAACAGATAAAGCTCCCCAGGTTATTCATCTGCACATTAAAGCTTAAGTGATGCTAGCCCAAATAATCCAAATTTCCAACTATGTTAATCATAGACAAGGCAAAATAATACAAACAAATAAACGGATTAACCAAAGAATGGACACATGCTTTCATGAATATATAAATGTGTGAATGAATAGATAATTTTCCCTCCAGTAGATGGCCAAGTTCATAGAGGGACTTGTTTATTAAGTTTATTAAGATGAAGTGAAGCCTATCATGTGGAACCGTGATGACCTATACAAATGGACAGTGAGACATTAATCGAACAGGCCATCTGGTGACTCCTTAGTGACAATGCGTAGAATCCAGGGACACGTTCTCAGGGAGAAGCTCTGATACTTGTGCGTGTTTATTTGGCACAGAGTTTAAGATTCTCAGCCTTCACTGGTACAATGCCTGGGAAAAGTGTACTTGAAGGACACTGGCTGGCTACTCCACCAGTTATTGTGTATATGAGTGTTTCCGACTATTGTTTCTTCCGTGTGAATTGAAGAAGGTTTTCCTGTGAGCACCCTCTCTCTCGGTCTCCCTCACACTTACACATGTTCCAACAGATAGACGCGACTGAGCAGAACCCAGTATCCCCATCTGGGTGGACGACAGAAAAATCTGGGCTGAACAATGTGGTTGACTGAAAAATGTCAGTTTCAGGAGATGACATTTTCAGTCCTTTGGCATAAAATGTACACATGGTTCAGTTCAGAAATACCATGATCTCCAAAAACACACTTCTCCTGATACGAGTGTTTAGGCAAAGTTTAGTTCAGACATCGAGATGAAACCGCAGTAACTCTTTTTAAAGATATTCAGCTTATGTTGATGGAGTTGAGAACCACTGGATTAAAAGTGGACAAAGTGGCAAACGGTTAGTGTGATGTGAAGGAAGCTAGTCATTCAGCTGCGTCCAACTCTACGGTCCAACTCCCCGTGGACTGTAGCCCACCAGGTTCCTGTGTCTGTGGAATGTTCCAGACAAGAACTCTGGAGTGGGGGGCCATTCACCTCTCTAGAGTCTCTTCTTGACCCAGGGATTGAAGCCTGGTCTCCTGTATTGCAGGGAGAGTCTTTACCGTCTGAGCCACCAGGAAAGCCTTTACTGGGATACGCCCAGCAGTAGAATGAAGAGAGAGGTCATTTCAGAACTGACCTTGATCCTGTTAAGTAGTCAGGTGTGTAATAAAGAGCATTTATTCAGGGGGTTTACACTGGAGCTATGGTTTAAATTTCATTCAGTCTGATAAATTGATTGAGCAGCAGTCTGATAAATCTCATTGACAGTTGGCTGAGGAAGGAACCCAGCTTCACAGCACACTGAAATACTTCACGTTAGCAAATTCTCCAGGTCGTTTTTAAGCCCGAGAGAATCCTGTAGGGATTGGAAAGCAGTAAGCTGAAAACATGGATGGACATTGGCCATCAATAAGGGCAAAGGATGGAGACTCTATTTCAGTATGAAACGAGAATCACACATTTGAAATATAAAGTAAATGATGCGTCGCAGGGCACCTGTTTTAAATGAAGGTACTGCTTTTACAGCTAAGGGAAATACCAGATTTTTAACACAAAAGTATTAGGTAAATTGAACACAGTTGCTAGTCTTTCAAAATTATACCAAGCACAATAAAACATTTATAAAAAGACAGAGTTGGTAATTCAAACTACAACAAGTAAAATCTCTAAATAGGATAAGCATTTGAGATATCAAAACTATTCAAAATTAAATTTAAATAACTTTAAAATTAATTTGCCCTCTTCAAATTAACCACATTTAAAATTTACCTCTGATCAATGCTAAAAAAGGGTATAATAAAGCTGTCAAAGTTATTTAATTCTGCTAACACTGTCAACTGATTTAGCCATTAAGAAATGCATTCTGAACTGCACTTAAATAATAACCTCTTTCTGGGGAGTCACCCTAAAGTAAGAAAAATAAACAAATTGAACAGACAAGTGTCACAGAATGCATAGTTCTTTCTTATAGAAGAAGTCTATGAATACATATAAAAAGAAGGAAAGGGAATATCCCCATTGGGCAAGCACCACAATAGTTACGGTTGCAGACAAGCTCTACAATGAACACTAATATGAATGAGTGTATTTTGGAGGAGAACAGCTTATCTGCATAGCCTCGAAGTATCTTCCTGGGACAGCTATGATCTTCCCCAGGATACAAAGGGGAAAATAGTGACTAGAGCGGAAAAGCAGCAGTTGCCATCGTACTCTAGAGGTCAAGCTGAAATTTGAGAGTAAACTCACAACTTCAGGGAACGCTTGAGAAGGACACAATTTTACTTCCGCGCTGTCTTTGCCAAAGATGCATAAACTCTCAGCAAGAACGAAGAAGAAGCCTTCAGACAAGCCCAGCGGAGAGACTTTATACAGAATAACTGACCTGATGTCACCAGAAATGTCAAAGTCTGAAAAACGAGGACTAAGACACTGCTACAGATTTGAGTCAACCAGGGGGACACAAAAACTAGATATGCCCGGGGTCCTCAGTTAGACGCTGGAATACAGACAGGACACAGGAAGACCTGGCAAAATCCAAATAAACACTGTGGTCGATTTAATACCACTGTGCTGACGCCAGTTACCTATCTGATCATGCTGTATCAGATGCTAGGACTGCCGTGGCAGCTTAATGGTAAAGAACGTGCCTGCAATGCAGCAGACGCAGGAGGCGTGAATTCCGTCGCTGAGTCGGGAAGATCCACTGGAATCAGAAATGGCGGCCCACTCGAGTCTTCTTGCCTGCAGGGCTACACCTCATGGGGTTGCAAAGAGTCAGACATGACCGTGCACATTTACACACAGCAGACTGTGTACATTTCCATGGAGAATCCAGTATCTGGCAATTAATTGTTAATCACAGAACAACAGGTTGCCGTAATATTTGGTTAATGCAGATTATTGGGAGGAGGGGTTAATCTTGAAATTAACCTCAAGAACACACTTACACATAATAAAAAAAGAAAAAAAGCTTCCGTTGCTCTGTTTTTACTGAAAACCTTCCCCCACCCCCACTAGTAGAACAGAACAACAGTAGAATGGTATTTTCTTTAGGAAAAGTGAATTCCGGAACATCAAGTTTACAGTTTATGAAAGCAGAAATATTTCTAAGAAAGCATGACAAAAAATCCGTTTACTTTGTTCCTTCAAAAGTAATCACTGCTTATTTTGTATAGTAAAAAAAAAAAAAAAAAAAAATTTGACCTGTGTAAGTGAGCCAGACAAGGGCATTCTCACAGCTCCGCCCCCCTGCCCCCAGATGCATGGATGACGCTGTATGGGTTCATTTTCTAGGTCACCTCTACTCCAGCTGTGTTCTGGGGCTTTTTCTAGTAGATTTTTCTGACATGTGGCCACATAGATTTAACGTCTGGGAGAGATCAAGAGGAAACCAGACCTTGCGTTGCATACAGGTATTGCGTTGCGTATGACCAGACCTTATGCGTCGCTCATGCCTTGCCTTGTATCATTACTTGGTGATGCTTCTGCTGGCTGCCAGATCATGCCCACTCCTTCCGGCTCCCATGGAAGCTCTCTTTGGCCGACACGCTCACCTTGCCGACTCCCTTCCCATTCCTCTGCTCCAGGAAAGTTGCTCTTATCCCAGGCCTTTCACACTTGTCATCTCCACTGCAGGACTGACCTGCTTGCCAGCCCGAACACAATTTCTTCAGACTGATGCTCTTTGTGGATTTCTCTGTCAAGCAGCCCCCAACCTCACCTTTAGAAGTAGCCTTCTATCACTGAGATGATATTGTTAAGGTGTCTGTCCATTCCAGAATCATCTATGTAGCTTTCATAGTCTTGGTTTAGTCCCCCCATGAGAAAGCAAGCATCATACAAGCAGAAGCGGTGCCCGCTCACTCTAGTTCAGACACGGTCCTAACAGTAACTCTTGGAGTTGAAATTCTTTACCATTTTACAGTTGAGAAAATGTTTCAGAGCCTAAAGATAAGTCCAGGGTCATAGAGCCAGTGACTGGCACAGTCAGAATTCAAACTCGGAGAGAACAGAGCTCTTAACCACTTTATTAAACTCTCAGGAGTCAATAAAATCAAGTACCTAAAACACTTACCACAGGATCTGACTCATAGCACTTCGTAAATAACATTCAACCTCATAAAATCTTCAAAATCATCCTGGGGGGGGGGGAAATAGTATGCTGTCTCTTCATGTGATAATTAAGACAGTAGTTGCTTCTCACAGGAGAAATAATCTGCGCAAGACAGTGACACAGAGAGAGAGACTAAAATCCTGGCCCGCCGAGCTCTCTCCTGGGACACTTAACCTCTGATAAACCAGGACGGTGGGCAGCCTAGCAGGGTCCGTATTGAAATCAGCTATACTTAAGTCCAAAATTCATTCTGTCAGCCTCTCAACATTACAGCAGACAGGCTTATGTCTCATAGCCTATGTTGAATTTATTGAGCTTAATCACTTCCCTTTATTAAGACAATGGGCAGCAACTCCTTGGAAATACTGGAAAATTTGCGGTTATCATTTTAAGACAGATGCACGAGCGTGGTCTTGTATTAAATAAATCCTTAGGACCCTGAAAGTTCTAATTTTTCAAGCACAGTGGTAGGTCCCAGTGAACAGCCGGCCCCTTCTCACAGCCATGAAATCTTCCATGGTGAAGGGACCTGGCTGATTGCTTTTACATCCCCGATGTTGAACTGACATCTTTTCAGAAAGGACAAGATGTCCTGTGAGCTCTGAGCAAACCTACTGCAGGACGTCACAGAAATGAGCATGGTCACTTCAGACAACAACAGACAGCCCCATCACACTCCTCGTGGCTGAACCTCCACGTCACTGTCCGAGGGACCACAGAGGTGAGGAGGGTTTTCTTGGGCAAAGGATTGAGACCTTCCACTGCTTTTCAAAAAGACTGAAGAATGGAAAAGGAGGAAGCAGGAAATTGCTTAAAAGAATTTGTGTCTTGATAGTACCTCTTCATGCCACTTAAGTTATTTTTCAGTATCCCAGCAAGATGAATTAAAGACTTAAAACTATCGTATTTGGAATTCTGCACCAAGACTAAATTTTGAGGATCAAGAATGCAGTCTCAGAGTACTGAATGTCCAGATTGATTTTCCTCCCTATTTATAAGCACAGGATGGTCTCACAATCTCAGATTGGCTTACTTAGAAACTATCAGAATACTCACTTTCTAAAGGATAATCAGTACAGTCAGGTTCTGGAGGCTGCTCCGTAAGCGGCTGTGCCTCTGGAATTATCCTGGGCATGGAGACTTTTACGTCATACGCTGACTCATCACCCTCATTTGCACCCAAGTAACCTCTGTGACCCTGGACTTTTTTGTGCATTGTAACAGGCTCTTCATGGGCTTTCCAGTGGTAAAGAACCCGCTAGCCACTGAAGGANGCTGTGCCTCTGGAATTATCCTGGGCATGGAGACTTTTACGTCATACGCTGACTCATCACCCTCATTTGCACCCAAGTAACCTCTGTGACCCTGGACTTTTTTGTGCATTGTAACAGGCTCTTCATGGGCTTTCCAGTGGTAAAGAACCCGCTAGCCACTGAAGGAGATGCAAGAGACGTGGGTTTGGGAAGACCCCCTGGAGAAGGAAATGGCAACCCACTCCAGTGTTCTTGCCTGGGGAATCTCATGGACAGAGGAACCTGGGGGCTACAGTCTATGGGCTGCAAGGAGTTGAGCATGACTAAGCATGCATGCATGCAACAGGCTCTTCATATCTGAAATCTACTGAAGAGTTTGGAATTCCAAGAGTCTCAAGGTTTTTAGGTTTATAGGAAGAGATATTTCAAATAATCATATAATTATCACTCACCTTGTCTTTGCTGAACACATTTTAAGTTGTTCTAGCACTTTTTAGGACTGTTTTCTTGGGATTATTAATTCTTGATTATAAGAAACTCATCAGTTCAGTTCAGTCGCTCAGTCATGTCTGAGTCTTTGTGGCCCCACGAACTGCAGCACTTCAGGCCTCCCTGTCCATCACATCTCCCGGAGTTCACTCAAACTCACATCCAGAGTCGGTGATGCCATCCAGCCATCTCATCCTCTGTCGTCCCCTTCTCCTCCCGCCCCCAATCC
>SJYA01011956.1:0-11854 GCA_006410615.1 Neotragus moschatus
GGGAGTTGGTGATGGACAGGGAGGCCTGGCATGCTGTGATTCATGGGGTTGCAAAGAGTCGGACACGAGTGAGCGACTGAACTGAACCAGGTGTTTCTTGACTTCCTACTTTTGCATTCTATTCCCCTATAATGAAAAAGACATCATTTTGTTGTCCAGTACAGTAGTTAGTTTGTACAGTCGGGAGTTAAATTTTATTTTGCCTCTTTTTTTTAATTTTTATTTTTACTTTATTTTACTTTACAATACTGTATAGGTTTTGCCATACATTGATATGAATCAGCCACGAGTGTACATGAGTTCCCAATCCTGAACCCCCTCCCACCTCCCACAGCATANTGAAAAAGACATCATTTTGTTGTCCAGTACAGTAGTTAGTTTGTACAGTCGGGAGTTAAATTTTATTTTGCCTCTTTTTTTTAATTTTTATTTTTACTTTATTTTACTTTACAATACTGTATAGGTTTTGCCATACATTGATATGAATCAGCCACGAGTGTAC
Source organism: Neotragus moschatus (assembly GCA_006410615.1). NCBI lineage: Eukaryota > Metazoa > Chordata > Mammalia > Artiodactyla > Bovidae > Neotragus > Neotragus moschatus. Next base: position 503 of record SJYA01011956.1, read on the forward strand.
ATGAGTTCCCAATCCTGAACCCCCTCCCACCTCCCACAGCATATCATCTCTCTGGATCATCCCTGTGCACCAGCCCCAAGCATCCTTAATGAATTATTATTATTTTAAGTTTTATTGGAGTTAAGTTGACGTACAATGCTATGTAGTTTAAGTTGTATAGCAAAGTGTTTCATTTATATCTATACATATATTTGTGCATTCCTCTGTTGATGGGCATTTATATTGATTTCATGTTTTGGCTATTGAGAATAGTGCTGCACTAAACATTGAGGGGCATTTAACTTTTTGAATTATGGCTTTCTCCAGATATACGCTGAGTGTGATCCCTGGATGATATGGAAATTCTATTTTTATTTTATTTAAATTTTTTTCTTTAAGGAACCTTCCTAGTGTTCTCCATAGTGGCCACACCAACTCACATTCCTATCAGCAGAATAGCAGAATTCCCTTTTCCCCACACTCTCTCCAACATATATTCTTTATAGACTTTTTAATGATGGCCATTCTGACTGGTATGAAGTGATACCTCATTGTAGTTTTGATTTGTATTTCTCTACTAATAGTGATGCTAAGAATTTTTCATGTTCTTGTTACCTATCTATTAGTATTATTTGAAGAACTGTCTGTTTAAGTTTTCTGCCCATTTTTTATTGGATTGTTTGGGTTTTTTTGGACATAGAGCAGCATGAGTTGCTTGTATATTTTGGAGATTAATCCTTCATTAGTCACTTCATTTGCAAATATTTTCTCCCATTCTGTGGGTTGGCTTTTCATTTTGTTTATAGTCTCCTTGCACAGCTTTGCTGTGCAAAAGCTTTTAATTTTAATTAGGCCCCTCCCTTTTTTTAAATTTTCATTACTTTAAGATATGGATCAAAAAAAGATATTGCTGCAATTTATGTCAAACAGTGTTCTGCCTATGGTTTCCTCTCAGAGTTTTATAGTATCTGGCCTTGCCTTTAAGTTTGATCCATTTTGATTTTATATTTGTGTATGGTGATAGAGAATGTTCTAATTTCATTCTTTTACATGTAACTGTCCGGTTTTCCAAGCACCACTCACTGAAGATTAATTAATTGTTCTTAGGTGTGTGGGTTTATTTCTGGGCTTCCGATCCTGTTTCATTGATTTACATTTCTATCCTTGTGCCAGTACCATACTCTTTTGATTACTTTAGCTTTGTAGTATAGACTAAAGTCACAGAGACTGATTCCTTCATGCCCATTCCCTCCCCCCTCCTCAGGATTGCTTTGGCTATTTCAGATCTTGTGTGTTTTCATATGATTATTAAATTTTTTGTTGTTGTTCTCATTGTGTGAAAAATACTATTGGCAAATTGATAGGGGTTGCATTGAATCTGTAAATAGCTTTGGATAGCATAGCCATTTTAAATTGTATTTAATTCTGACTTTTATTCGAATTATCACAGCCACATTTGTTAGTGGCTATCATGTTGTACACCATAGCTTAAAAGGTTTACAGTTTGTTCTGTTTGAAAAGACTATGCCTGACTAGCATACCTCTCAATCAAAATTTGATTGATTCTGATTCCTGAATTTACTTTATTAATCCCCAAATTTGTAACCAAATAGACTGTTTTTCTTTGAGCTTTTAAAGACATTATGCATATGGCTTTATATAAGATAATAAAACCTAGAGTATTCCTAGTTTCAAATATTAGTATTCATAAATTCTTTAAATTTGTTTCCCATTGTTGTTGCTCCATTGCTCTGCCATGGCCAATTCTTTGTGACCCCGTGGACTCCAGAATGCCAGGGTTCCCTGTCCTTCACAACCTCCTAGAGCTTGCTCAAACTCAAGTCTGTCAAGTCAGTGATGCCATCCAACTATCTCACCCTTTGTAATTCCCTTCTCTTCCTGCCTTCAATCTTTCCCATAAACTGCTTGCTTTGAATTTGCTTTTGTTCATTCACTTGAGCAAAGTTTAGTTCTTATTTTTTTCTGGATTGTCTAGAAAAACTCTTTATATTAAACGTTAGCCTATTTTAGGTGGACTTCATATTAGAAAATATAATAATTTTAAAGTGTTAGGAATTACATTTGTTAAGTAGCACAAATTTTCTTTAAAAGATTCAATTTCTTAAAAAATACAAATTATTAAAATGACTGGACTATGACTCTCTCTAGGGAATGATACTAAATTGAAAAATTACTAAAAAAAATATAAAATAAAAAATATATAATGTATATGGTATCTGTATTATAGAAATAAACGTATAAAAATATATTTGTATACATATATGTCATCTTTATGAATAATTCATCTATTCCAATCACTATAAAAGCAAAGATTGCTTAATAATTTTAAATATAAAAAACAAATGTGAATTTCCTAATGGTTGCTATAAAAAGTGATCTCCATAGTAAAAGTACAGAAATTACTCTACAGTATTATAAAAATACTTTAAAATTGTTTTATTATGTTATGCTAAACAGGCTGCTCCAAATAGAGTCCTTACTGGCTCAGTCACTTCAGTCATGTTGCTTCAGTCATGTCTTATCATTTACAATCCTCTTGATAATGAAAGGCATCTTAATAAAATTGGAGCATTACTCTTAAGTGGAGATTCTCTAGAGAAACTCCAGTGGTAGTGGGTCCATAGCAGTTTATTGCTATCTTAAGATCCTCAGAACACAGAAATGACTACACAAATTGAAATCTTCCCAAAACTTAGGAGATTAACTAATATATTTAACTATCTTTTATACACCCTTGTCTATTCATACATTTTCTTCTCCACTATTTTAAGGTTATATACTCTGACTTATTCTAACATATTCTCTTTAGTACTTACAATTTTTGATGTAAGTTTAGGTAGAAGAAAAGTGCAGCAACAGATAAGATGATTAGATAGCATTACTGACTCAATGGACATGAATCTGAGCAAACTCCAAGAGATAGTCAAGGATAAGGAAATCTGGTGAGCTGCAGTCATTGAGGTTGCAGAGTTGGACACAACTGAGCAACTGAACAACAACAAGGCTGTAATTACTCTACAGAAATCCCAGTCTAACCCAATAATTCAGTACTCCAAAGTTTATGAGAATAGCTAATTTGAAAATTTTTCATCAAGATATGATGCGCTAACTTTACCAAAAATAATGCTTTTATATATCATACATAAATGAAGAAAATATTCTTAAAATTAAATAAAAGATAACAGTTACTATGACATACAGCTACAGTTCCTCCAAGGTTTATTAATCTTTTGTACATTTTTATATATTTTCCCTTTGTGGGGACCAGCCTCTTTAACTTAGCCCTAATTAATTGTTCTGTGAGATTATTCCAAAGATACAACTCACCAAAGCTCTTTTCTTAGAGTGCAACAGGGTCAAATCTTTCTGCCTAAAACTGCTGAGGAAAATGGTCTCACCCAAATCGAACAACTTGAAGTGGTTATCAACCAGTGTATTCCTTCAGGCTGATGTGGTATAGATTAAGCACTGGAAGAAAAAGAAAATGCTAGCATATTCTTTATCTCCTAAATTTTTTAGAGAAAAATAATAAGCTTGGCTTAAAGCCCAACATTCAGAAAACTAAGATCATGGCATCACATCCCATCACTTCATGGCAAATAGATGTGGAAACAGTGTCAGACTTTATTTTGGGGGACTCCAATCACTGCAGATGGTTATTGCAGCCATGAAATTAAAAGATGCTTACTCCTTGGAAGGAAAGTTATGACCAACCTAGATAGCATATTCAAAAGCAGAGACATTACTTTGCCAACAAAGGTCCATCTAGTCAAGGCTATGGTTTTTCCAGTAGTCATGTATGGATGTGAGAGTTGGACCGTGAAGAAACCTGAGCGCTGCAGAACTGATGCTTTTGAACGTGGTGCTGAAGAAGACTGTTGAGAATCCCTTGGACTGCAAAGAGATCCAACCAGTCCATTCTAAAGGAAATTAGTCCTGGGTGTTCACTGGAAGGACTGATGCTAAAGCTGAAACTCCAATACTTTGGCCACCTCATGCGAAGAATTGACTCATTGGAAAAGACTCTGATGCTGGGAACAATTTGGGGCAGGAGGAGAAGGGGACGAGAGAGGGTGAGATAGTTGGATGGCATCACTGACTCAATGGACATGATTTTGAGTGCACTCCGGGAGTTGGTGATGGACAGGAAGACCAGGTGTGCTGCGATTCACGGGGTCGCAGAGTCGGACATGACTGAGCGACTGAACTGAACTGAAANACAATTTGGGGCAGGAGGAGAAGGGGACGAGAGAGGGTGAGATAGTTGGATGGCATCACTGACTCAATGGACATGATTTTGAGTGCACTCCGGGAGTTGGTGATGGACAGGAAGACCAGGTGTGCTGCGATTCACGGGGTCGCAGAGTCGGACATGACTGAGCGACTGAACTGAACTGAAATAGCCTTGGACTTTATTTTGGTTAACCTTAGAGGAATCTCTGCTATTGTTAACAATGCATGCCACACCTAGATTGATACTGTAGATGAAATATTCATCTATAGCAAATAGAATCAGGAAGTGGTGTTAGAAAGTGGTCCAGTTTCATTCTTTTACAAGTGGTCGACCAATTTTCCCAGCACCACTTGTTAAAGAGATTGTCTTTACTCCATTGTATATTCTTGCCTCCTTTGTNATTGGGGGCAGGAGCAGAAGGGGACAACAGAGGATGAGATGGCTGGATGGCATCACCGACTTGATGGACCTGAGTTTGAGTGAATTCCAGGAGTTAGTGATGGACAGGGAGACCTGGCGTGCTGCGATTCATGGGGTCACAAAGAGTCGGACGGGAGTGAGTGACTGAACTGAACTGAAAAATGATTTTTAATTTTGTAATAAGTAGAAATATAATCAGTGACAATTATTAAAACATTAAACAACCCAATGACCTTATTTTAAGCATCATGATGATTACCCCTTCTCCACTGTGTCACTCTGGACCATACACGGATGTGAGCGTCCTAGCAACACAGCGCCCCCGCCTGGCGGGCACCTCCAGCACAGCCATCTCATGGACACCCCAGGCTCCTCAGACATCTTTAAGGTCCAGCTCTGTAACCACCTTCCAAAACCTTAAACTACTCTAACATATTAACACTACAGTATGCTCACTTTGGAAAAATGACTACGACATTCTCAAGCTATGACGTCTACTTAAAAAGCAAGCAAGGAGGACAGAACTGACAGCTTAAGAAATAACACAAACTGGTTTCCAATGTGGACTGAAAAGACTATATAATAATAATAAAACAAGTCATACTATTTAACACTAAATTATCTAGTTGCAAAAAAAGACCAGAGTTCTAGCTATGATTTTTTTTTTGGTCTTAAAGGAAAATTTATATTTATAGAAAATTTTAAGTTTGGTAAATAATTACTACTCAGAATTTTTAGGGAGAAATTTCTGGTCAAATAACATGAAGTATATTCACAAAGATTGTATGACAAGCCCCTTCTTAGTCTTCTAATTATATAATATTTTTTATTATTCATCCTGGGGCTTCAACATTTAAAAATAAAATATGTAATACCAACTGTAGGACATTGATATTTTAATGAATAACTAATATGAAGATACTTCCATATNAGAATTTTTAGGGATGAAATTTCTGGTCAAATAACATGAAGTATATTCACAAAGATTGTATGACAAGCCCCTTCTTAGTCTTCTAATTATATAATATTTTTTATTATTCATCCTGGGGCTTCAACATTTAAAAATAAAATATGTAATACCAACTGTAGGACATTGATATTTTAATGAATAACTAATATGAAGATACTTCCATATGAAATAAAAATTTTAAAAGGTTAAGGAAGATTATGCCTGAGTAGACTTTCAACATTATTTTCTGAATACTATGTTTACACAAATATATATATAAAAGGACTAATATTAAAAGTATGCCTAATTCTATGCAAATACTTTGACATCATTCCCTTTAACCAGTAAATAATACAAGTCATATGAAAGTCAAAGTAGGTAAAAAGAAAGGAAAAAGTTTTTTTTTACTACTTTCAAAGAAATTAGGTTGGTTTTCTTTTTCATTCCAGCAATGTACGGCTCTAATTAAAGCAGGACTATACATCTGAGTGAAAACCACAAAGAACATTGGTGATAAAATTTTTCATCTGTTTTCACAATCAGTTTCCATTACTCTCTTCCAATAATCATAAAAAGACCTCAAAGATTATATATATTAGTGCCACATGAGAAGTAAAATTTACAGAAAAATGAGCTACGATAGCTTTATTTATATTCATTTTCACTCTTAAAAAAATAAACTAGAATCATCTGTACAGTACAAATAAAATTAAAGAACCAATTCTATTTGGGAAACATATAAACAATAGTCAAGGGCTTCTTTATTTCTTTTTTAAAATCCTTTTAACCTAAGTATATGAACTCAAGATTACCTGGGAAACATGATTCCAATATTAGAATATATGATTTGTATTTGCATTAACCTATATTCTGTTTCTCTATACATTTTTGCAAATGGCACAAAAACACAAAGCAATATCAGAGTCTGAACATACAAAAGCAGAAACAGTGTGTTTTCAAATACATTTGTACTAGTAGATTTGTGGTCTCTTTTAGGAAACAAACTCAAGAATTCATCATCCTGAGTCTCTTCAAGGCCACTTGATGTTGTGTGGTAATACCTTTAGTTACATTTCCTCAAGACTTCTTCTAATAGCTTCTTCTAATTCCACATCTGCATTAAAAAAGAGAATTTTAACATTTAGGGCAGAAAACTGATAAAAACATACTTAATGTAAGTCTCATCAACTACATATGTATTTTCAGAAAGAAAAGGAAACACAACTTGGAGAAACTGAAGATAACTTGGCAGTTTCTTCATCATAAAACTTGACTATTTTGAAATATGAGATATGATCTGGATATGATCTTAAGCTGAATTATAATATAGCTGAGCTAAATATGATAAGAAACTTATTAATTATTTCCATTTAGGGACATAGAAAGACAACAAACTTCTAGAATGACTGACAGGTAATTACCAGACTTAACAGGGGAAAAAAGAGCATCTATTTCCAAAAAGACCTGAGTTAATACATATACACCTTACCAGTGGAAAAAGAAAGGCAAAATTATGAAATGGCAAAACCTCAAAAGCTATTAAAATTTTAGTTTTAACTTTTCTAGTATCTAAGACAAAGAGTCAAATTCAAGGCTATTTAATATCCTCTGAGAAGCATTTATTATATATACATGTGTACTCACTGAACAAATTTATTGAATGCCCACTGTATACAGGCACAAAACACAACAGTGAACAAGATAGACATTCTTGGGTTCACTGGTCTTTTTCTCTATTTCCTGAGAATGATGCTAAAAACTCAAGGGGGTAGTTTCTTGGCCTTCACTAACTTCTCACACCAGATTTATCTAATCCTGTCCAGCCCATGGTCTCCCGCAGTCTACTGAGTTTACAAGCACAATAATTCCTCTAATATGCAGTTACCTCTTCCTATGAGCTGGGGCACTAGTGTTACATCGTTAGGAATTTAAAACACTACGAACTACTCTACACTGTGTTAAAGCTAGATTCTAGGTCAGTGCATTGCCCTAAGATGAATTCAAAGGGATGAAGAAATGTACAGAAAAGCCAAGATGCTCTTAGCAAACAAAGAAGAAAAAGGTGACAAAATTTGTTTTGATGAAACCTTATTACAAAGTTTTAGTAATTAAGAATGTGGTACCATGCAAGAGGGCTTCCCTGGTGACTGAGCAGTAAAGAATCCGCCTGCCAATGCAAGAGATGTGGGTTTGATCCCTGGGTTGGGAAGATCCCCTGGAGAAGGAAATGGCAACCCACTCCAGTATTCTTGCCTGGGAAATTTCAGTCCACTGGGTCGGGTACCAAAGAGTCAGACACGACTTAGTGACTCAACTACAACAAACCAGTCCAAGAACTGGTGAAGAGACCAAAGAGGCAGCACAGACAGCTCTATGAAAACCTGATCAATGACACAGGCAGCCTTGCAGAATGGTGGGGCAAGGTGGGGTTTTAAACACATGATGGAGGGACAACTGGTAGGCCATATGGACAAAAAATAAATTTACCCCTACCTTATGGAATATACAAAAACACATTCAGATTTACTGTGTATTTACTGCATAAGAGCAAAGGTGAAAGAACAAAACGACAAAGAACATGGGAATATGTTCAGGACCTTAGTGTAGGGAAAGACTTATTAAACAGGATTCAAAAAGCATTATGAAAAAGAATGGCACTTCAGAATGCATTAAAATTATTTTAATCCATCAAAAGTGAGAGCGTAAAAAGACAAGACAGAAAGAGAAAATATTTGCAATACACAGATTTTATACCTAGAAAGATTTTCAACCCAGAAAAATCAGTAAAAAGATAGTCAAAACTGTCAAGAAATCTACAAAGGCACTGGCAAAAGATGTCAAAAGGTCAGATAAACATTAATCATCAGAAAAATGTAAATTCAAACCACAAAAAAATGCCTATCACGAGGTAAAACTTAAAAGACCAATAATTCAGTGATTAGTGAAAAGGTAGATCAACAGGAGCTCACATTCACTACTGGAATGAAAAAAAAAATGGAACCACCACTTTTGTAAAAAACCTTGCCATAATCTACTAGAGCTGAATGTCAGCAAGTCTCCACCTCAGTATATAGTCCTAGAAATGTAGGAATTATTTCCAGCAGCCAACCACATGTCTGTAAGTGATACATGAATTATGTGTAAAATTATCACACAGGTTCTGGAAATGAACAAACCAAAGCTACATGCTAACAATCAGATGAATCTGTAAAATAATGTGAACTAAAGGCATTCAGACCCCAAGTATCAGTAATATAGACCATGACTGTGCTGTTCAGTATGATGCACACTGACTCTATGTGGCTGTTTGTGTTCTGATTAAGAGAAATTAAGTGAGGGGGGTGCTTTTAGGGAACTGACCACTGTGGACTGAATTGTGCCCCCCTCAATATATGTTCTTACCCTGGAATGTGTCAATGTGACCTAATTTGGAAACAGGGTCTTTGTGGGTGTGACCAAGTTAAGATGAGGTCACTAGGGTGAGCCTTAGTTCAGTATGACTGACGTCCTTACTGGAAGAAAACGCCACGTGAAGATGGACACACAGGTAGAAGATGGCCCCATGAGGATGGACGCAGAGACAGACAGATACATCTACAAGCCAAGGAATGCCTACTGTTGGGTAAGGGAGTTAGAGAAGGCAAGGTTCAAAAAAAGACGCAGCCCGGCACTTTACAGGAACAGATCACCTTTAATGAGGCGAGAAGGGGCAGCAGTCAGATTAGTGAGCTGCTTCACTAACCCAAGAAAAGAGTAAGTATACATAGGCATATATGTGGAAATCCACTGTCTTAAGGGGGCTTGTTCTTCTCCAAAGTTGTTCGGAGTAGTTATCTCTTAAACAGCTGGGGCAAGGAATTATGGAGATCAGCCAGAGGCTGCACTGGCTGGGAGCTGGGCGTAATCAACCTAATGTCCATTTTTATTTCTGGTGAGAGAGTACTTTGTTTTGCAAAGAATGGTGGGGAGGACCTGGACGGGAGCTTTAACTCCAGGCTACCTTGAGCCATGCAACTTTCCTTCACCTACAGTTGACATTAACAACCAGAATCTGGGAGCAGGACTATGGCCCTGGCAACAGCTTGACCTTCCACGGGTGAACTTGACAATTGTGAAACAATTTCTATTGTTTTTTTTTTAATTTTATTATTATTATTTTTTACTTTACAATACAATATTGTATTGGTTTTGCCATACATCAACATGAATCCACCACGGGTGTACACGTGTTTTGCTTTAAGCCACCTAGTTTGTTTGTAGTACTTAGGTGAGCAGCGCCAGGAAATCAATCCATTGCTAATATTCTTTTTCAATCTGAAAGATGGTCACCTGTTTTGTGAGATGTTTTGTACAATTTCTGTGTGTATTATATACACATATACACACAGAGAGAACCAAAAATCTAGAGGACCAGGATATAAGCTGGGGAAAAGGGTCAGAGTTGAAGTGTTCCAGAGTCCTTTTATTGTTTCATGGAGGCAGACAATATGTACATACATGTTAGTCTTTAAGTTACATATAAAAAATGTGATAAAATGCCAAGGTAACCACAGAAAGAACAGAAACAAATACACAGCATACACACCAACTTGAAAAAAACAAAAAGAGGAAGCTAAGAATGAAATAGCAGAAATAAATAAAGAAACATTAATATCTACAGTGAACTTACAGGAATTAAACTCGCCAGTTAAAATGGATAAAAACGAAAGCNTTTACTTTACAATATTGTATTGGTTTTGCCATACATCAACATGAATCCGCCACGGGTGTACACGTGTTTTGTTTTAAGCCACCTAAGTTTGTTTGTAGTACGTAGGTGAGCAGCCCCAGGAAATCAATCCATTGCTAATACTCTTTTTCAATCTGAAAGATGGTCACCTGTCTTGTGAGATGTTTTGTACAATTTCTGTGTGTATTATATACACATATACACACTGAGAGAACCAAAAATCTAGAGGACCAGGATATAAGCTGGGGAAAAGGGTCAGAGTTGAAGTGTTCCAGAGTCCTTTTATTGTTTCATGGAGGCAGACAATATGTACATACACTTTAGTCTTTAAGTTACATATAAAAAATGTGATAAAATGCCAAGGTAACCACAGAAAGAAACAAATACACAGCACACACACCAACTTGAAAAAAACAAAAAGAGGAAGCTAAGAATGAAATAGCAGAAATAAATACAGAAACATTAATATCTACAGTGAACTTACAGGAATTAAACTCGCCAGTTAAAATGGATAAAAACGAAAGCAACTAAATGGTTCCACTTCCAATAACAGTAGAGTAGCTTATATTGAGGAGAAGGTAATGGCACCCTACTCCAGTACTCTTGCCTGGAAAATCCCATGGACGGAAGAGCCTGGTGGGCTGCCGGCTATGGGGTCGCTAAGAGTTGGACACGACTGAGCGACTTCACTTTCACGCANCGAAAGCAACTAAATGGTTCCACTTCCAATAACAGTAGAGTAGCTTATATTGAGGAGAAGGTAATGGCACCCTACTCCAGTACTCTTGCCTGGAAAATCCCATGGACGGAAGAGCCTGGTGGGCTGCCGGCTATGGGGTCGCTAAGAGTTGGACACGACTGAGCGACTTCACTTTCACGCATTGGAGAGGAAATGGCAACCCACTCCAGTGTTCTTGCCTGGAGAACCCCAGGGACGAGGGAGCCTGGTGGGCTGTCTATGGGGTCACACAGAGTAGGACACGACTGAAGCGACTTAGCAGCAGCAGCTTATACTGGATT
>SJYA01011957.1:0-12148 GCA_006410615.1 Neotragus moschatus
ATACAGGATACAGGATGCTTGGGACTGGTGCACAGGGATGATCCAGAGAGTTGATATGGGGTGGGAAGTCGGGGGGGGGCAGTTCAAGATTGGGAACTCATGTACATCTGAGATGAAAAAAATTAAATTAAAAAAATTTAAAAAAAGAAAAGAAAAAAAAACTTTGGGAAACTAAAAAGAAAATAAATAAATAAAGGAGATCAGTCCTGGCTGTTCTTTGGAAGGAGTGATGCTAAAGCTGAAACTCCAGTACTTTGGCCACCTCATGCGAAGAGTTGACTCATTGGAAAAGACTCTGATGCTGGGAGGGATTGGGGGCAGGAGGAGAAGGGGACAACAGAGGATGAGATGGCTGGATGGCATCACGGACTCGATGAGCGTGAGTCTGAGTGAACTCTGGGGGTTGGTGATGGACAGGGAGGCCATGCTGCAATTCATGGAGTTGCAAAGAGTCAGACATGACTGAGCAACTGAACTGAACTGAAACAAAGTAATAAATTTAAAGATATCTTTAAGTGACAGTGAACTATTTTATCTCATCTGTGCCACTGATAAATGTTTAAAAGAATACATATAGAATTTTCTGTCCAACTGATGAGAACAATGAGGGTGTACAACTCTTTCAAGTTAGTATCTGATATGTGTGGCAAAGCTGTTGTATGGAGTATTTATTTGTATATTTATCACATATTGAGTGCCTAGTGTGAGCCAGGCCTTACTGCAAGTGCTGGGGATACAGTAGTGAACAAAACAGACCTGTTCTTATGGTGCTTGTTAGTTAGTACTACCTACAGTTAACCTCACAACATTGTAAATCAACTATTGGTTCAGTTCAGCTCAGTCGCTCAGTCGTGTCCGACTCTTTGCGACCCCGTGAACCGCAGCACGCCAGGCCTCCCTGTCCATCACCAACTCTCAGAGTCCACCCAAACCCATGTCCGTTGAGTCGGTGATGCCATCCAGCCATCTCATCCTCTGTCGTCCCCTTCTCCTCCTGCCCCCAATCCCTCCTAGCATCAGAGTCTTTTCCAGTGAGTCAGCTCTTCGCATCAGGTGGCCAAAGTATTGGAGTTTCAGCTTCAGCATCAGTCCTTTCAATGAACACCCAGGACTGATCTCCTTTAGGATGGACTGGTTGGATTCCATTATACTCCAAGATAAAATAAAAATTTAAGAATAAAAAGATACTAGATGCTTATGATAGAGAGTATGTTAGAAACCACCCCATCGGCCGCCTAATCCTTTCTTCAACGCCAACCCAAACATTCTCCTTTATGATTTTATCTTTATTGTTGCACTAACCACAGCATCTTGCACTTTATTTCTTATATTTGCCCTAAGATAAAATCAATAAACACAGTAAAAAGGTAGAAAATTAACCTTAAGTACAAATGGAAATTTATAGAACTGGAAAAGTACAATGTTGAATAATACACATTACATTTAAAATGTAATAAAAGAATGAGAAGTTAGGTACACTTGGAACTAATACAACATTGTTGATCATCGATACTCCAATATAAAATAAAGATTTAAGAAAAGAATGAGAAGTTATGGAGTGGCAAATACCATCAAAGAACAAAGCATAGATAACCAATATCTATGCTGCTAATACCAATGCTGACCGGAATCACTATTTTATGCATCATAAAACTCTGGTATCCAGTGGAATTTTGCCAGATCCCTCGATGTACTGACGAATGACGTGGTGTTGTCAATTTTATTAAAGTAAGGTTGCTGAGTAGCCAAATTTAAGACACATTTTCAGCAGAAGCTGGGGCAAATCAGACCCACCCATTATATCCGAGTCAAGTCATTGTTAGAAATAGTTGTAAGCATTGGCTATGAGTGCTAGAGTGCGAAGCACGTTTTCTAGTTGAAAATCAATGTCTTTAGACAAATACTATAAAGATGATAGTTGGGGACTCCCTGCTTGTACAGTGGGTGGAAATCCACCTGCTGATGGCAGGGGACATTGGCTCACTCCCTGGCCTGGGAATGTTCCACGTGTCACAGAGCGTCGAAGCCCATGTGCCACAACCACTGTGTGCAGGCTCTGAAGCCTGTGAGCTGAAACCGAAGAGCCGGTGCACCCAGAGGCTCTTCTCTGAAACAAAAGGAGCCACTGAAATGAGAAGCCTGCGCATGGCAACTAAAGAAAGCCCTTGCACAGCCACAAACACCCAGCACAGCCAAAAAGAAATAAAAATTTAAAACGAAGCCTTTTTTTTTTTTTTTNGCCACTGATAAATGTTTAAAAGAATACATATAGAATTTTCTGTCCAACTGATGAGAACAATGAGGGTGTACAACTCTTTCAAGTTAGTATCTGATATGTGTGGCAAAGCTGTTGTATGGAGTATTTATTTGTATATTTATCACATATTGAGTGCCTAGTGTGAGCCAGGCCTTACTGCAAGTGCTGGGGATACAGTAGTGAACAAAACAGACCTGTTCTTATGGTGCTTGTTAGTTAGTACTACCTACAGTTAACCTCACAACATTGTAAATCAACTATTGGTTCAGTTCAGCTCAGTCGCTCAGTCGTGTCCGACTCTTTGCGACCCCGTGAACCGCAGCACGCCAGGCCTCCCTGTCCATCACCAACTCTCAGAGTCCACCCAAACCCATGTCCGTTGAGTCGGTGATGCCATCCAGCCATCTCATCCTCTGTCGTCCCCTTCTCCTCCTGCCCCCAATCCCTCCTAGCATCAGAGTCTTTTCCAGTGAGTCAGCTCTTCGCATCAGGTGGCCAAAGTATTGGAGTTTCAGCTTCAGCATCAGTCCTTTCAATGAACACCCAGGACTGATCTCCTTTAGGATGGACTGGTTGGATTCCATTATACTCCAAGATAAAATAAAAATTTAAGAATAAAAAGATACTAGATGCTTATGATAGAGAGTATGTTAGAAACCACCCCATCGGCCGCCTAATCCTTTCTTCAACGCCAACCCAAACATTCTCCTTTATGATTTTATCTTTATTGTTGCACTAACCACAGCATCTTGCACTTTATTTCTTATATTTGCCCTAAGATAAAATCAATAAACACAGTAAAAAGGTAGAAAATTAACCTTAAGTACAAATGGAAATTTATAGAACTGGAAAAGTACAATGTTGAATAATACACATTACATTTAAAATGTAATAAAAGAATGAGAAGTTAGGTACACTTGGAACTAATACAACATTGTTGATCATCGATACTCCAATATAAAATAAAGATTTAAGAAAAGAATGAGAAGTTATGGAGTGGCAAATACCATCAAAGAACAAAGCATAGATAACCAATATCTATGCTGCTAATACCAATGCTGACCGGAATCACTATTTTATGCATCATAAAACTCTGGTATCCAGTGGAATTTTGCCAGATCCCTCGATGTACTGACGAATGACGTGGTGTTGTCAATTTTATTAAAGTAAGGTTGCTGAGTAGCCAAATTTAAGACACATTTTCAGCAGAAGCTGGGGCAAATCAGACCCACCCATTATATCCGAGTCAAGTCATTGTTAGAAATAGTTGTAAGCATTGGCTATGAGTGCTAGAGTGCGAAGCACGTTTTCTAGTTGAAAATCAATGTCTTTAGACAAATACTATAAAGATGATAGTTGGGGACTCCCTGCTTGTACAGTGGGTGGAAATCCACCTGCTGATGGCAGGGGACATTGGCTCACTCCCTGGCCTGGGAATGTTCCACGTGTCACAGAGCGTCGAAGCCCATGTGCCACAACCACTGTGTGCAGGCTCTGAAGCCTGTGAGCTGAAACCGAAGAGCCGGTGCACCCAGAGGCTCTTCTCTGAAACAAAAGGAGCCACTGAAATGAGAAGCCTGCGCATGGCAACTAAAGAAAGCCCTTGCACAGCCACAAACACCCAGCACAGCCAAAAAGAAATAAAAATTTAAAACGAAGCCTTTTTTTTTTTTTTTCAAAAGATGATATCTGGGCAACAAAATTGGAATATTTAATTTTTCCATTCTTTTAAACTAAATTTGAAACCACAGAGAAACATGATTTCAACAAATTCAGGACATTTAAGGTGCCAAGTTTTTAAAACTTGTTACAAGTTAAAAAAAAAAAGTGATTGCCTTAGCTACAATAGTAAGAAAATGTTACAAAGAAGATAGTGTGAACAAACAGTTAGAGAAATTGTTACATCTCACATCATATGTCTCCAACTTCTGTTCATTACTTTCCAAAAGAAAAATCTGAAATGGCAATGTAAACTATTTAGATAAGCTATCCATTTGCTGATAATTGAATTAATTTACACCGAAGGATGCTAAGACATTAAGATGAAAAAAATTCAATTATCAAGTGCAAAAGAACATGTTATTATCATAATCACTGTTCTTGGGGACCTATTAGATGAATGACGACTTTCAACCCTGACCTGGTAAAAATCAGAAGATAGACCTTGACAGTGCATCAGCTGGGCGTGTCACATTGTCCCAAGTGTTTCAGGCTGTACTGAACTTATCAACAAGCAAGCATATCCACTGTGATATACATAACATCTTTCTTAATTTGTTTTTAGGGGGAGAATTTACCTATTATATTTAATTATTAGTAAATAACATTTTATATAAATATTGGAGAAGCAATGGCAACTCACTCCAGTACTCTTGCCTGGAAAATCCCATGGACGAAGGAGCCTGGTAGGCTGCAGTCCATGAAATATAGGTATGTTTTTTACTATATGTCATGAGCTGAATTGTGTCTTTCCTTTTCCAAATTCATACTCTGAAATCCTAAAACTCTCAGTACATTAGAATGTGACTATATTTGGAAGTAGGACCTTTAAAGAAGAGATTACGTTAAAACGAGGCCATTAGGATAGCTCCCAGTTCAAACTGATTGGTGTTTTTCTAATAAAAGGGGATTAGGACAGAGGCACCAATGACATGCTTGCACAGTGAGATGGTAACGATCTACAGGCCAAGGAGAGAGCCCTCAGGAGAAACCTGCTGACACTTTGATCTTGGACTTCCAGCCTTCAGAATTGAAAGGAAATAGATTTCTGCTGTTTAAACTCTATGGTCTGTCATGTTTTGCTATGGCAACCCTAGCAAACTGTGTACTATACATATACTATGTATAGTCAGGTATTGTTTTGTGAAATTTTAGTTGCAGTTGTGTATATGTGTGTTGGCTCTCATTGCAAAATGCATTTCTTATTATGGGCTGTAGGCCAAAATGTTTGAAAAACACTGAGGTGAAGGAAATGAAGGATTTTGCATCCCAGTTCTGAAATAGGCCAATTGAACTAAAACTTTCTACTAGGCAAATCTAAAGAAATCCTAGCTGCAGTTTTCCCAGGAAGGCTGTAAGGAAAAGAAATGGGCTCTAGGACTTTGGGTTCCTCTGGAGTGGAGTCTGGGAACAGAATTTGCAGCGTCTGTGAACTTGGACAGAGAAAAGGTACATGTTTATTCTCACGGATGTGTATCTGAAAGTGACTGCTTCTTTTCACTGTAAGTAGAAGTAATAAATTTTAGTGATATTGGTAGTACTTATAACTCTGTCACCAATTGAAATTATGTATATTTTCATATCACATTATACAAACTCTACTTTAAAATACAAATTGCAATCATTCCTGTATTGAAAGTATATTGGTTATTCGATTTATTGACAGAGCTTGTTATTTAATATATTAATAAAGGAACACATGTATTACAATGTACAAATTTGCTTTTTAAAATATATTTTGATAATAATCATGTTCGTATATAATCTGTTTCCCCTGAGACCCTAGGTACTTTACCTTGTGTGTTTAAGAACCTTTTTCTGAGAAGAGTCCATAGGTTTCATAAGACTGCCAAAGGTGGTCTGTGGCAGATAACTGGTTAAAAAAATCTCTACTTTTTAATAGACTCAGGTCCTGCCTTTGCCTCATTTCATCTGAGGCCTTTCTTTTGGTTATGACCCAGACTCTCATTCTGACTGGTTTCTTTTAACTGAGGACTTCTTTGATTCTAACTTTGACCTGACATCTTCCCAAAGGCTGCCTCTTTGCTTACACCCCTGCTCTGCAGCTCAAGGGCAGTGGCTCTGCCCAGATACCTGGCCCAGGAAACGGACCCACACGGCAATGATTTCCGGATTGCTGAGGACCAGGGAGAAGGTGTCTTCTCCACCCAAGGTCACAAGGCCGCCCAAAGAGTTTATGACTGCTAGAAAACCAGATAATAACATAAGCAGCACAGAATGGGAACCGTGCAATCCAGGCCTTGTAGACCTGTTCCGACCCCCTGAGGGTGTCTGGCTTACACTGGTGGCTTCCTTCATCACTTCATTTCCTATGAAGACTTCCAGCTCGTGACCTGAACTTCTAGCTCCAAAGGCCGTGCAGACCCAGGAGGTCCACATTGCCAGTGCCCACCATCCATGGCCACATGAAGCTTCACTCCCCACAGTGTGGAATCTGTCAGTTCACAGTAATTGGGGTTTTCACTCCCTGTGGATTCCCCAAGCACACAACTCTCCTATTCTGGGCTCACCCACCTGGCCAACACTGGGGGAATTCCATACTCCCACAGGGAACAGAATGATGTCTTCCAGGGGTGAGCAAGGACCACACTAAATCTCCTCCCACCCTCTTCTTGAGAGGGATGGAACATCATGAGCAGTTGGCCCCTGCTAGGCCATTGTTTCCGGAGAAGGCAATGGCACGCCACTCCAGTACTCCTGTCATGGAAAATCCCAAGGAGGGAGGAGCCTGGTGGGCTGCAGTCCATGGGGTCGCTAAGAGTCGGACAAGACTTAGTGACTTCACTTTCACTTTTCACTTTCATGCATTGGAGAAGGAAATGGCAACCCACTCCAATGTTGTTGCCTGGACAATGCCAGGGGCGGGGGAGCCTGGTGGGCTGCGGTCTGTGGGGTCGCACAGCGTCGGATAGGACTGAAGCGACTTAGCAGCCGCAGCATCAGCAGGCCATTGTGTCAGTAGCACACGCTGGCCTCTAGAGGGAGCCCCATGAACGAAGAGGAAAAGAAGCCGCAGTTCTGAGCATTTAGGGAATGGGGGGATGGAAACCTTGAATTCCATCTGTCCTGGGGAATGGGGCTCGTCTGGGCCACATACCCTAGGTTCACGGATATCCTTTAGTGTCCGCCGGGCAGGAATGCCCGACTTAATTTGCTCTGTCTGGTCTGGCCTCCTGCCAGTCCCTGCCCACAGCCACTGTTAATCATGATCTACATCAGTTTTTTTAAATCCCTTTTATTTTTATTTACCACTAGTAATCAATTAGGAATTAAAATAGGAAGGTATCTACAAACAATAAATGCAGAGAGACTGTGGAGAAAAGACAATCATCCTACACTGTGGGTGGGAATGTAAATTGGTACAACCACTATGGAGAATGGTTTGGAAGTTTCTTAAAATAAGCCAAAAATAGAGCTACCCTATGACCCAGCAATCGCACTCATAGGCGTATATCTGGAGAAGACCATAATTTGAAAGGATGCTTGCACCCTGATGTTCACTGCAGTAGCCAAGATACAGAAGCAATCGAAACTAAATGTCCGTTGACAGAGGACTGGATAAAGATGTGGTATCTATCAGTCAGTTCAGTCGCTGAGTCGTGTCTGGCTCTTTGCGACCCCCATGGACTGCAGCATACCAGGCTTCCCTGTCCATCACCAACTTCCAGAGCTTGCTCAAACTCCTGTCCATCGAGTCGGGGATGCCATCCAACCAACTCATCCTCTGTCGTCCCTTCTCCTCCCGCCTTCAATCTTCCCAAGCATCAGGGTCTTTTCCAGCGAGTCAGTTCTTCCAATCATGTGGCCAAAGAATTGGAGCTTCAGCTTCAGCACCAGTCCTTCCAATGAACATTCAGGACTGATTTCCTTCAGGATGGACTGGTTGGGTCTTGGAGTCCAAGCACTAGGTCTTCTCTAGTGGCTCAGCTGGTAAAGAATCGCCTACAATGCAGGAGACCTGGGTTTATTCCCAGATGGGGAAGATCTCCTGGAGAAGGAAATGGTAATCCACTCCAGTACTTTGGCCTGGAAAATTCCTTGAACAGAGGAGCTGGGCAGGCTATAGTCCATGAGATCGCAGAGTCAGACATGACTGTGCAATTTTCACTTTTCCAACACCACAGTTCAAAAGCATCGATTCTTTGGTGCTCAGCTTTCTCTTTAGTCCAACTCTCAAATCCATACACAACTACTGGAAAAACCATAGCTCTGACTGCACGGATCTTTTTTGGCAAAGTAATGTTTCTGCTTTTTAATATGCTATCTAGGTTGGTCATAGCTTTTCTTCCAAGGAGCAAGCATCTTTTAAGTTCATGGCTGCACTCACCATCTGCAGTGATTTTGGAGCCCCCCAAAATAAATAAAGTCTGACCCCGTTTCCATTGTTTTTTATTTGACATGGTACCGGATGCCATGGTCTTAGTTTTTTTGAATGTTGAGTTTTAAGCCAACTTTTTCACTCTCCTCTTTCACTTTCATCAAGAAGCTCTTTAGTTCCTCTTCATTTTCTGCCATAAGGGTGGTGTCATCTGCATGTTTGAGGTTATTGATATCTCTCTGAGCAAACTTGATTCCAACTTGTGCTTTATTCAGCCCAGCATTTCACATGGTGTACTCTGCATATAAGTAAATGAGTAGGGTGACAATATACAGCCTTGATGTACTCCTTTCCCAGTTTGGAACCAGCACGTTGTTCTATGTGGTATCTATATCTATACCTGAATCTATATATGGCTTCCCTGGTGGCTCAGATGATGAAGAGTCTGTCTGAAACACAGGACACCTGGATTCGATCACTGGGTCAGGAAGATCCCCTGGAGAAGGGAACAGCAACCCACTTCAGTATTCTTGCCTGGAAAATCCCCATGGAAGAGAAGCCTGGCGGACTACAGTCCATGGGGTCACAAAGAGTTGGATATGACTGAGTGACTTTCATTTCATTTTCATCTATATACAATGGAGTATTACTTAATCAATAAAAAGAATGAAATAATGCCATTTGTAGTGACATGGATGGACCTGCAGATTATCATACTAAGTGAAGAAACTCAGAGAAATATCAAATATCACCTGATAGCCCTCATATGCAGAATCAAAAAAAAAGATACAGATGAACTTGTTTATAAAACAGAAACAGACTTACAGACTTTGAGGATGAATTTATAGTTACTGGGAACAGGGGAAGGTTGGGGAGGAGAATAGGCTGGGAGTCTGGGACTGACATGTACACACTGCTGTATTTAAAATAGACAACCAACCAGGACCTACTGTAAAAAAAATAAAAAATAAAATAGGAAGGTATCACGTTTTACAATGTTTTAAAATCAGATATGATTAGATGGCAAGGTTTATACACTAAATAGTATAATTACACACCAAATATTATAATACAATGTTGAGAGAAATTAAGGCAGACTTAAAGGAGGTACATGCCATCTCCACGGACTGGAAGATGCTGGGTGAAAACATCTATTCTGCCCAAAGTGATACAGACTGGCTACCATCCTGCTCAAAAGCCCAGCAGGTTCCCCCTGCCACCCCTGCTGTGTGTGTAACTATGACAAACTGATTCTAAAAATTGTTTTTTGTTATGGTAAAGTGTATTTAACAAAATTTACCATTTTAGCTGTTTTAAAGTGTACACTTCAGTGTTTTAAAGCGTACAGTGGTGTTCAGATAGATTCTTGACTGCTCAGGCTAGCTTGGCCTTACCATCAGAACTCATGCACTCCCTTAAAAGAGACACTGGATTTTAGCAAAGGGCGGCAGTGAGTGTATGTAGAAAGCAACCATTCTGGGACAGATGTGTATACCAACTCTCATTCAGGCCTCTGTCTAGGAATAAACAATGTTTTTAATAAACAAGGCATCATGTTTAGCTTTTTATTCCCCTTTAAGTGGAGTGTTGAAACACTTCACCACTGTGCTATTTTTCTTGTCTCGTTTTTTAATTTAGGGGTATTTAAAAAACACATACAAGGGTTGACATTGTTGCATAATGAACAGCTAGATTCCAGCCACCAAGAGTCAACAGTTGGCAGCATTTTGCACAGCAGTGTTTCATGTCAGCTTTCTTGTCCTCTCATCGATTCTCTTACATGTGATTTGTTTGTTGACAAACATTTTTTCTCTCCAGACCATTGGGCAGAGAAGGCAATGGCACCCACTCCAGTACTCTTGCCATGGAAAATCCCATGGACGGAAGAGCCTGGTAGGCTGCAGTCCATGGGGTCATGAAGAGTCAGACATGACTAAGTGGCTTCCCTTTCACTTTTCACTTTCATGCATTGGAGAAGGGAATGGCAACCCACTCCAGTGTTCTTGCCTGGAGAATCCCAGGGATGGGGGAGCCTGGTGGGCTGCCGTCTATGGGGTCGCACAGAGTCGGACACAACTGAAGCGACTTGGCGGCAGCAGCAGCAGCAGACCATTGGGAAGTAAGTTCAGGCATCAGGATGGTTTACCTTAAAATGCCTCAGTATGCATTTCCTAAGAATAAGAAGTTTCTCCTAAAGAAATTTAACACCGTAGAAGTTGCTCTGATGAACTCCACGTCCCCCAGAGCCCTCGGCACTTTGTTGCTCAGATGGGAGAGTGGTCTTCCCCACACGGCTTCAGCAGTGACAGACTCCAGGTGCCAGGTTGTTCCCAGGGGCCTGCCTTTTATGGTTCACCTTCCAGGCTTATTTGTTCTGGACTTCCCAGGTACAAATAACCCACAGGCCCTTATATTTTATGTTTTAAATTTTATTCCTTTGAATAGAAAATACATTCACACATTATAAAAATGTGGACAGTGCAAAGTCTCCCCCCTTCTCCTCTCTGTCTCCCCCTCAGATTCCCTCCCTGAAGGAATCTTACTAGCTTAATATGTGTTATTCCTAGGATAGTTTATATGTTTGCAAGCATAAACATAAATGTCAATGGTTTTCCTTCATTGCAGTAATAATAGCATATACACACTCTTTTGGGCCTATTTCCGTCTATGTTTTAAAATATATAACTCAATGTAAAAGTAAAATTTTATGCCTAAAATGTGCCTAAATTCAAGCTCTTCCGTAGTAGTCAAGCTTCAACAACAAACTTCACATCCAGGGGCTAGAGCTTTCCACTGTATTAGGAGAGAGTTTTGTGGTCACAAGAGTAGTGGTTGCTCAGGGAGCCTCTGTTCTTACAAAAGGGTTTTCCTGGAGACTCCTACCAAGTACCATCAATTCTGTCTGATATGAAAGACAATTCTATCTAGTACCAAACATATTCTTGACAATACAGTATTGACACTGTCTCTTCCTAGCACAGTGTGTATCATATTAAAAAGTACCTCTTCTAATATTATGACTTCCCTGGTGGCTCAGATGGTAAAGCATCTGCCTACAATGTGGGAGACCTGGGTTCAGTCCCTGGGTCAGGAAGATCCTCTGGAGAAGGAAATGTCAACCCACTCCAGTACTCTTGCCTGGAAAAATCCCATGGATGGAGAAGATTTGTAGGCTACAGTCTATGGGGTCGCAAAGAGTCAGATATGACTGAGCCACTTCACTTAGAAGTAGTAAACAGCACAGGGCAAGGGCTAATAGCATTTTGCCAAGAGAACGCATTGGTCACAGCAAACACCCTCATCCAACAACACAAGAGAAGACTCTACACATGGACATCACCAGATGGTCAACACCAAAATCAGATGGATTATATTCTTTGCAGCCAAAGATGGAAAAGCTCTATACAGTTAGTAAAAACAAGATCGGGAGCTGACTTGTGGCTCAGATCATGAACTCCTTATTGCCAAATTCAGACTTTAATTGAAGAAGATAGGGAAAACCACTAGACCATTCAGGTATGACTTAAATCAAATCCCTAACAATTATTCAGCAGAAGTGAGAAATNAAAGCTCTATACAGTTAGTAAAAACAAGATCGGGAGCTGACTTGTGGCTCAGATCATGAACTCCTTATTGCCAAATTCAGACTTTAATTGAAGAAGATAGGGAAAACCACTAGACCATTCAGGTATGACTTAAATCAAATCCCTAACAATTATTCAGCAGAAGTGAGAAATAGATTTAAGGGAGAAGACCTGATAGACTGCCTGATGAACTATGGACAGAGGTTCGTGATATTGTACAGGAGACAGGGATCAAGACCATCCCCATGG
>SJYA01011959.1:0-11179 GCA_006410615.1 Neotragus moschatus
CTGCAGAGACACACGCAGCGCGCAGAGCCCTCAGGGACTTCGGCGAGGCCGCGGACCCGGCCGCCTCCTCTTGGGGACCCCCAGGTCCTGGCCTGTAGGAGGATCTCCGCGTCGACACCCAGGTCAGGAGCCCCGTGCATTCCGTGCGTAGGGGCTGAACAAGTGGGGACCCAGCAGACGCCCATCCACAGCGTGCAGCCCCCGCACCCCCACCCCCCACCCCCGTGGGGCCCCCTGGACACAGGAAGGAGCCACCGTCCCGTCCTCCCGCGGCTGGAGAAGGAGCTGGAGAAGTGGCACAACCCCAGCCCGAGAAACACCTGCCCCTTCCTGCCCCCAGACAGCATCCACCATCAGCTCACCCTGGCGCCCACCCTGACGACCACCCCCCGCTGGCCCGTGCACACACACCCACACTGGTGTTCACCTGTGCGCACCAGGCTGGGCCTGGACCTGGATCCATCTCCCGCTCCGGAGGAGGTGAGGTGCTGTGGGCTCCGGAGTAGGAGGCGGTGAGCGGGTCTCCGGACGAGCCCCACGGAGGCCCTGGCCCCTCCTTCCCCCACGCCACCAGAAAGCCAAATGTTCGACTCCTGGGTGGGCCCATGGGCTCCCGGAAGTCCCACCTCCTGGCCCATTCTCCTGCCCTGAGTCCTCGCCTCCTCAGGGCTTGCACCTGTCGGATCCAGGAGAGCATTGGGCCCCCGGACGTGTCACGTCCATCTCAGGGGACGACAAGAAATTCCTTATAACAGAGGCTGCCGCCAAGAGGTACTCTGTGTTCTGTTTTGTGTGATTTCTGCCTCCTTCAAAAAGAAGAACGCAGGGAAACACAGTCTGTAAAGCTTCATGGGGGCTTAGAAGTGAGCAGGGCTCTTTTGGAGAAAATACGAGTTTGATTAAAGCCCAGTCTAGGCTGTGCCTGAGCCTCCAAAAGAGTGTTTGCTTGCAAAGAGCTTGGCGGCCCCACCGCCACCCCACTCCCACCCCAGCATCACGGGGGGCACTGCGAACTGGCATCCTTGAGCTCCGGGCTGACGTGGAGGCCCTGGGAGAGCGGGCCCCACCCTGTCCCTGAGGCCACCTGTGCCGCCTCCACCTCCAGGAAGCCCCCCTGGGCTGCTCTGCACTCAGCTCAGCCCCTGTGGCGCAGAGCCCTCGCTGGCCCCGCCTCCCCACCAGCCAGGGGCCCTGGGCCTCCATTTGCCGCCAGCACCCTGGTTCAGTCGTCACAGCACTGGCGTCCCCACCCAAGCCCAGGGTCCCGGGCTCCGGGACGGGCCCAGGAGGCAGCGCAGAGGCAACAGACGCCTGCAGGCACCCCTCTGGCTGCAACGCGCAGCTGCAGCCCAGCAGCCCCGCGGGGCCCTAGGACCCCAAGGCCACCTGCCCGAGCCACGTCCCCGCCACCCCTTGGCCAGAGCTGCTGGGGGCCCTGATCACGAACCCACTTCGAAGCTCCCCTGCCCGCCCCGTGGGCTTGCCGCCCGGAGGGCCAAGGAGGCAGAGAGCCGGCCCCGCACCCCAGACCGCATCCCCCCCCCGCCCGACAGCCCGGTGATGCTGGCCAGATTGGAAACAAGAAGGCAAACGGGGAGGGGTAGACAGGACAAGGTGGGGGGCTCTGGGAGGAGCCGAGGACAGCGCTCCGGCCAAGACCGAGACTCTGAAGGGGTGTGGCGCGGAGAGGCCCACAGTGATGCCACCCAAGGGCGGGCACTCGNGTGATGCTGGCCAGATTGGAAACAAGAAGGCAAACGGGGAGGGGTAGACAGGACAAGGTGGGGGGCTCTGGGAGGAGCCGAGGACAGCGCTCCGGCCAAGACCGAGACTCTGAAGGGGTGTGGCGCGGAGAGGCCCACAGTGATGCCACCCAAGGGCGGGCACTCGTGCGGGCAGGGGTGCTGGGGACAGTTTGCAGAGGGTGTCACTCCCAGCGTCCGTAGCTAGCTGCATACTCCCACAGGGCTCCATGGACCCCTCACCCGCTGGAAGGTTCCAGCCTGTCCTGCCCTCACGCACTCATACCACGGCAGAGCACTGACCCCTCCCTGGCCCCAGGGTCCTGGGAAGCGCTAGGCTGCTTTCCTGGGCAACGGCCACCCCCTCAAGGACTCCAGGGCTAGGGCGCCCAGTCTACCTGGCCTCCGTCCACGGGCGAGGCCTTCCCCCACCCAGGATCCGTTTCCTCGGGCAGACAGACCGGGACATCCGAGGGCACCTGTAGCTTGGAGTCGCTGAGGTGCTCACTGGCTCAAGGTCCCCGGCCTGCCAGGCTTCCCGCCGGGGGGGTTACCGGCTGTAACGCTGCGGCCACTGGCGCTGGGCCCTCTCCTTTCGTCTCACTCTCGTTTTCTTCCCGACGTAATTGAAAAATCAATGCGGGGCAGGGTTTCTGTGCAAACCACAAGTACAATTATTTCCAACCACACAAGGAATGAGCCGGGAGGCACAGCAGCTGCTCCACGGTGGCCACTTGGGCCTGGGATNTTTCGTCTCACTCTCGTTTTCTTCCCGACGTAATTGAAAAATCAATGCGGGGCAGGGTTTCTGTGCAAACCACAAGTACAATTATTTCCAACCACACAAGGAATGAGCCGGGAGGCACAGCAGCTGCTCCACGGTGGCCACTTGGGCCTGGGATGGGCGAGCCCGCTACAGACGCCAGTGCCATGGGCTGGCTTCAGGGACCCCTCAGGGAGTCTCCTCACTGGTTCTCATTGGGTCTGTCCCCCTCACCCCCGACCCCCACCCCGCGGCTTTGCGATCATGTGTTGCCGAGCTCGTAAATACTGGA
Organism: Neotragus moschatus; assembly: GCA_006410615.1. NCBI lineage: Eukaryota > Metazoa > Chordata > Mammalia > Artiodactyla > Bovidae > Neotragus > Neotragus moschatus. The sequence goes on from SJYA01011959.1 coordinate 2,798, forward strand.
GCTTCATGAACGGGCGGAGGTTAATTAATTGCAGGCATAGTCCACACGGCCCTGCTGTACCTGTCATGAAATACCCCTTCCGCTGGAACCTATTACATTTTTATCAACTTGGCCTCACGAGTCCTGACGCGTACCTCGGCGGTGGACCGTCCTCTGCAATCAGGTCCATTTGGCTTTTATGGGTTTGCTCAATTTCACCCGAGGGACAGATAGGACAAAGCAAGAAAAGGCCACCAGTGCTGCCAAGCGGGGGACGAGCGAAGGCCAGGCGCCAGCCCCAGAGTGGACACTGCCAGCCCCTGCCTGCCCGCCCTCTGCCCAGCCCAGCCACGCACAAGCCTCCACCCCCACCCCACGCTGTCCCTGCCTCCGGCACCCGCCCTCGGCCTCGGGGACAGCCTCGCCCCCAGCGCTGGGTGTGCCCCCACCTTCAGGCTGGCTTCCAGCCTCACTGTCCCCACGTGGGGGCTGTGAGACTAAACTGTGCCACCCTGAACTGGCCCCTCCACTCAGGGAGATGGAGGTGGGAGGCAGGAAGTCGGGCTCCGGAGTCCCAGCCGGGGGTCCCCCCATCAGTGGCAGGTCCCCAAGCTGGAGGGGGAAGGTAGGAGCTCAGAGCAAGGGGCTCTCCCCAGAGCTTGAACCCACCTGGGCCCCCTGCCTGCTGCATGCAGCTCCGTTGGGCCAGGGTCAGGGAGGCATGGAGACCTGCCCCCACTGCCTGTAGCTCCACCTGCATGGGTGGGGCCGCTCCACCCCCGACTCCCCAAGAATGAGCAGCAAGGGACAAGCGACAGCCCGTGGGACCGAGGCTGCTGCTCGCTCAACTCGGGCCCCACCCCTGCCCGGAGCTCACCCAGGCCTCCCTCCTGGACAGCATCCCTGCCCCCAACCCCCTGCCCCAAGCCCCCCACCACCACGGGGACCTGGCGTCAGGACCACCCTGCATGGCGGCCACTGCACCTATGCCCTGACTGGGTGAGAAAGAGCCCACCGCCCACCAGGGGCCCCCAGGACCTGGTCACCCCCAGGTGGTTCACGTCCAGGCGGGAACGGAGCCAGCGGCCACAGCCCTCTCAGCGTGCCTCGCTCCCTCTAAGGCACTGTCTCCCACACATCTCCTCAAGGCAAAGGCACTCTTCACTCGCCCCGTCCAGCGTGGGGCCACTGGCCGACGTGGCCACTGAGCACTGGACTCGGGGCTGTTCCAACCGCAGGGCTGGACTTTTAAGATTACACTTGATTTAGTCGTCTTATTGCTGTATGACGGACGCAGAGTAGACTGTGCGCATTTACAGCCAACAATCTGAGAGGTACTGACCCGAGTATCCCAAAGGAGATCAGGCCTGGGTGTCCACTAGAAGGGCTGACGTTGAAGCTGAAACTCCAGTACTTTGGCCAGCTGATGTGAAGAGCTGACTCATCTGAAAAGACCCTGATGCTGGGAAAGATCGAGGGCAGGATGAGAAGGGGTGAGGAGGATGCGATGGTTGGAAGGCGTCACTGACTGGATCACATGGGTTTGGGTGGACTCCGGGAGATGGACAGGGAGGCCTGGCGAGCTTCGGTTCATGGGGTCGCAAAGAGTTGGACACGACTGAGCGACTGAACTGAACTGAACTGACCGGAGCGTGCAAAACCATCCAGGCCCAGCACGTGACGACCTGGAGCCGCGCTGTCGCCAGCGCCTCAGCCGCGCCAGGCAGCCCTGATCCGTACTCTGCCGTTAAGGACTGCTGTCGCTGTTCAGTAGCTCAGTCGTGCCTCACTCCTTGTGACCCCACGGACTGCAGCACACCAGGCCTCCCTGTCCTTCACCAGCTCCTAAAGTTTGCTCAAACTCGTGTCCATCGAGTCGGTGATGCCACCCAACAGTCTTATCCTCTGTCTTCCCCTTCTGCTCCCGCCCTCAGTCTTTCCCAGCATCCGGGTCTTTTCCGGTGAGTCAGCTTTTTGTTATCAGTGGCCACAGTAACGGGGCTTCAGCTTCAGCATCAGCCCTTCCAGTGAGCACTCAAGGCTGGTTTCCTTTAGGACTGAGCGCTTTGGTCTCCTTGCTGTCCACGGGGCTCTCAAGTTTGCATTTTCTGGAACGTTCTACGCATTCTTTGCAGGCTCATCACTCGCATTTCATCTGCTCCTTTCATCAGCATTCGGACACTCACACTCAGCGTGCTGTTTTCAGTGAGAGGCGTCCACGTTTGGAGGCGTCCACGTTTGGATGCACCAGGTTCAGCTGTGCGCTCGGCTGTCTGGACACCGGGGCTGTGTCGGCTCTGGGCTGTTAAGGCCACGATGCGCCTCCGTGTGCCCTTTCTCTTGCAGAGGAACGGCTGGATCACACAGCAGGTGTCCATACGATGTTTAAAAAAGATGTCAGCTTGGCGACTATTACACAGAGTGAAGTAAGAAAGAAAAACACCAACACAGTATATCAACACATGTATGTGCGGTTTAGAAAGATGGTAACGACAACCCTGTATGCGAGACAGCAAAAGGGACACAGATGTAGAGAACGGACTTTTTGGACTCGGTGGGAGAAAGCCAGGGTGGGGTGATTTGAGAGAATAGCATTGAAACACGTACATTGCCACATGTGAAACAGATGGCCAGTCCAAGCCTGATGCATGAAACAGGGCACTCACAGCCAGAGCTCCGGGACCACCCTGAGGGATGCTGTGGGGAGGGAGGAGGGAGGGGGTCCGGGATGGGGGACACAAGTACCCACGGCTGATCCATGTGAATGTATGGCAAAAACCACCGCTATATTGTAAAGTAACTAGCCTCCAATTAAAGTGAACTATCTGAAACGAAGCTGTCAGCTTGCCCCCCAAGGTGGTCGCCCCCTGTGAGCGCCCCAGCCCCTCCCCCGCCTCTCGGACGCAGGGTGTGGCCCGTCTTTTCATCTGCTGTTCCCTTTGCAGCTTTGCAGTGTTGCTGCCCTGATAGGCGGGGCACCTGTCACTGCGGTTCTAACTTCCTCTCTGTGGCGGCTAACGAGGCTGGGCGTCCTGTCCTGTCTGTGCCGTTCACAGTATTGGCTGTTGGTGATGTCTTTTCCTTAGTAACATCGTCAGGGAAGCCATCTGGGTCTTTCAGGCAGGAAGGCTTCTAAGTGCAAATTGTAACTCTTTCATAGATATAAGGCTATCTGGCTACCTGTTTCATCCTGCGTTGGTAATTTTTGTCTTTCAAGGAGTTTGTCCATTTTCTTTATCTTTTTGTTGGCTTATTAGCTATGGTTCCTTGATGTGTGGTTTATTGATTGTTTTAAGGTTTATAGGAAGCATATGTAATTTATCACAGTCCACTTCAAGCGATGTCGTAACACTTCACGTACAATTTTATACATTTCCTTGGAGAAGGCGATGGCACCCCACTCCAGTACTCTTGCCTGGAAAATCCCATGGATGGAGGAGCCTGGTGGGCTACAGTCCATGGGGTCTCGAAGAGTCGGACATGACTGAGCGACTTCACTTTCACTTTTCACTTTCATGCACTGGAGAAGGCGATGGCACCCCACTCCAGTGTTCTTGCCTGGAGCATCCCTGGGATGAGGGGAGCCTGGTGGGATCCGTCTATGGGGTTGCACAGAGTTGGACACGACTGAAGCGACTTAGCAGCAGCAGCAGCAGCATACATTTCCTTTAAGTCACTGATTTTTTTTTAAGTTTTTCTTATGTGGACCATTGAATTGGTTACATTCAATAAACTTTTTTGGTTTTATTGGTTTTATTTTTGGTTTCCTTGGTTCCATGAAACATGGCTTCTATCTGGTGTTTTGGCTTTTCGGCTGTGAGGCATGTGGGATCTTAGCTCTGGACCGGGACCAAACTCACACCCTCCACGTTGGAAAGTGAAGTCTTAACCATTGGACCACCAAGGAAGCCCCCACATAGTTGAATTTATTGATATAGAGTTGTTCCTAACATTCCTTGTCCTCTTTATACCAGTGGAATCAGTTCCGGAGTCCCCTCTCGCGTTCCCCATACTGGTAACTGGTTTCCCCTTTGCCTCCGGACCCGGCAAGCTGAAGGGTTATTGCTGTAACTGATCCTCTCGAAGAATCAGCTTTGGGCTCACTGACTCTCCCTCACTGTTTTCCTATTTACTGTTTCATTGAGTTTTCACTCTAATCTTTGTCGCGGCTTCTCTCCTTCTTACTTTGGGATTCATTCGTTCCCGTTTTTCTAGGTTCTGAAGGTGGACACTGAAGTCAGTGATTTGAAATCTTTTTTCCTTTCCCATATAGGCATTCAACGCTATAAACGATGTCCCCCGAAGGAGTGACTTAGCCAAATCCACACATTTTCTGTGGGATTTGCAGTTTTCATTTTGATTCAGTTCAAAGTACTCTTCAGCTTCCCTTCTGGTTTCTTCGTTGACCCATGGGATATTAAGAAATGTGTTCGTTTCCAAACCTGGCGGATTTTCCAGAAATCTTCCATTTCTCATTTAACTTCACTGTAGTCCGATAACATACTTTTTATGACTGGGATCCTTTCGTATTCTGGGAGCTCGTGTTGTGGCCTGGAGTACGATTCGTCTCAGTGAGCGCTCCGCACGTGCGTGAAATGAGCGGCCATCCTCTCGTTCGGGGCGAGGGTTTCGTGAAAGTCAGGCGAGTCTCACTCTAGGTCTTTGATAGCCTTACTGATTACCGACTTGTGACGGTTCTTTAGAAAGGGGAGCTCCGGCTTTCGTCATGAGCCTTTCTGACTCTCCTCCTGGCTCTGCTGGTTCCTGCTCTGCGTGTTTGGAGCTCTGTTATTCGCTGCACAAACATACAGCGTCGTTGTGTCCTCTCCGTGAATCGATCCCTTTATCATCACGAAACACTTCTCTTGACCCCGGCAATATTCTGTGCTCTGAAAGCTGTCCTATCTGGCGTTAATACAGCCACCTCAGAGGTCTTCTGACTATTGTTAGCACAGGGTATTTTTTCCAACTCTTTTCTTTAACTATTTATTCAGTTTAACTTTCGGCTCTGCGGGCCTTCACTGCTTTGTGCGGGCTTTCTCCAGTCACAGAGAGCGGGGGCTACTTTTCACTGCAGCACGGGCAGCTCTCACGGGCCCTGGAGGGCAGGCTCAGGAGCTACGGCACCTGGGCTTAGTTGCTCCAAGGCATGTGGAATCTTCCTAAACCAGCGATCAAGACCATGTCCCCTGCTCTGGAGAGCAGACTCTTATCCCCTGTGCCACCAGGGTCGTCCCCTCCAATTCTTTTACTTTTACCTTGTCTCTTTATATTTAAAGTGTGTTTCTTATAGACAAAGCATAGTTGGATCTTGCTTTTCTACCCAGTCTGTCAGTCTGTCTCTCATCTTGGCTGTTTAGACTATTTACATGTAATGCACTATTGGTAGGTTGAAGTCCATTATCTTGTTATTTATTTTCTATCTGTTCCATCTGTTTTTCTCCTTTTCATCTTCTTCTGCCTTCATTGGGATTAATTCAATATGCTTTTATGATTTTATTTTATCTTTTTGTTGGCTTATTATCTATGATTCCTTGGTGGGTAGTTTATTGATTGTTTTAATGTTTATAGGAAGCATATTTAACTTATCACTGTCCACTTCAAGCAATGTTATAGCACTTCGTGAACAATATAATAACGTTAAAATAGATTATTTTCACTTATTCCCTTCAAAACTTTATGTTGCTGTATTTATGAAGGTGAAGGTGAAGTCGCTCAGTCGTGTCTGACTCTTTGCGACCCGTGGACTGTAGCCCACCAAACTCCTCTGTCCATGGGGTTCTCCAGGCAACAATACTGGAGTGGGTTGCCATTTCCTCCTCCAGGGGATCTTCCTGGCCCAGCGATCGAACCCAGGTCTCCCACATTGCAGGCAGACGCTTTAACCTCTGCGCCACCAGGGAAGCCCTGCGGTATGCATACATTTCACTTAATCGGACGTCATGAATGGGCTTCCCAGGTGCTGGTGGTGAAGAACCCACCTGCCAGTGCAAGAGACAGAGGAGAAGCAGGATTGACCCCTGGGTCGGGAAGATTCCTGGAGAAGGGCATGGCAGCCCACCCCAGCATTCTCGCCTGGAGAGCCCATGGGCAGAGGGGCCTGGCGGGCTGCAGTCCACGGGTCGCGAAGAGTCGGGCACGACTGAGCGACTCAGCACGTCATAACTCCACACTGCACTGTTCCATCTTTGTTTAGACAACTGCCTGTTAGGTGTGTGTGAATGGTAACAATGCATCTCACGTATTTACGTATAAAAGTGCTAGTTTCAGTGCTCCCCACTACNCTGCAGTCCACGGGTCGCGGAGAGTCGGGCACGACTGAGCGACTCAGCACGTCATAACTCCACACTGCACTGTTCCATCTTTGTTTAGACAACTGCCTGTTAGGTGTGTGTGAATGGTAACAATGCATCTCACGTATTTACGTATAAAAGTGCTAGTTTCAGTGCTCCCCACTACTGTGTGTAGCTCCAAACGCCCACCAGGTGCCACCTTCTTTCTCCACGAAGGACCTCCTGGAATGTTTCTTGCACTGCAGCCTTCTGGTGAGCTCCTTCAGTCTGTGTATGCTTGTAGCTGTCTTCTTTCACTTTGTCTTGGAAAGACATTGCACTGGGTATAGAATTCTATGTTGGTCGGTTCTCTTGCTTGGAGGACGCGGATGACGTCGCTCCGCTGTCTGTCCCGCGTCTCCCACAGGAAGTGCCCTGTCATCCTCAGCGCTTCCGCAGCATGAGTCTTCGCTTTGACTTTCTGGCTGCGTTTAGATTTTGTCTTNGGTTCTCTTGCTTGGAGGACGCGGATGACGTCGCTCCGCTGTCTGTCCCGCGTCTCCCACAGGAAGTGCCCTGTCATCCTCAGCGCTTCCGCAGCATGAGTCTTCGCTTTGACTTTCTGGCTGCGTTTAGATTTTGTCTTTAGCACTGGCTTTGAGCAATTTGACGAAGATGCGCTTTGGTGTGTTTTTTTTAATATGTCTCCTTCTGGGACTTCCTTGAGCTTCTTGGATATGTACGTTTTCATCGTCCAGGATAAACATTTGGCCATTATTTCTTTTAGCATTTTTCTGTCCCACCCCCTCCCTCCTTCAGATACTCTAGTTAAGCATATTAAGCAAGTCGCAGCCTTCTCAATATTCACTGACACTCTGTTTATTTTTAAATTACTGTTTCTCTATGTTTCAGTTCAGATCATTTCTATGGCTTTATCTCCAGGTTTCCCAATCATTCCTCCTGCAACATCACCAGTTATAAACACTGAGTTTTTCATCTCAGGCACTGGAGTTTTTACCGCTAGAAGTCTGGCCTGGGTTGTTTCCTTGCATCTTCCATGTCTCTGCCTACCTCTTTGAACGTGTGGATCCAGCTGAAATGCCTGTCTTAATGCCTCTCTGCTCATCCTTACGTCTGTGTCGGTGCTGTTTGGCTCTGATGATTTATCTGCTCATTATCCACTGCACTTTCCAACTTCTGTGCATGTTTGTGTTTCTATGGGATCCCAGACACTGTGAGTTTCACCTGGTCGGTTGCTGTGTTCTTGAGCTCTTCCTGAGACGTGGGAAGAGTGTGATCCCTTGGGGCGTGGCTTTAAAGGCTTTCTAGGCAGAAGTGGAGCAGGCTTTAGGTCTGGGTCACCCGCCGCAGACATAAGGCCCTTGAGAGGCCTCTGCCTCCGGCCCAGGAGTCCTGAACTTTTCCAGACAACTGTGGAACAGACCCCACCCCACACGCCAGGATCACCCCAAACCCTTTCCTGCCTCAAGTGTTTCCCTGACTCACACGGGCCGAGGATTCCTCTGCAGTATCAGCGGAGCCCTGAGCGGGGCCCTCTGCGAGCCCAGGGCTCCCGCGCACCACTCTCTCCTTCCCGTTCTCAGCTCCCTGGCCCCCCACGCCAGCGCCCCCTCCTGACTCAGGGAGCGTTCCCAGCCTCTAGGCCTGCTCCACTGCCTGATGCCCCTCATCCTGAGAATGGGCTTTTTAATATGCTTATGTCTACTTCCAGCTTATGTCAGGTGGGAAGGTTGAATCTGGCCCATAGCATTCCATCTTGGCTAGAAGCCCCTCTTTATTTTATCGCCTTGAATTGCATCAGTTAGGAGTGACTAGTACGCACAAAGGGATGGAGCCAAAGCAAGAGCAATGCCCAGCTNTAATATGCTTATGTCTGCTTCCAGCTTATGTCAGGTGGGAAGGTGAATCTGGCCCATAGCATTCCATCTTGGCTAGAAGCCCCTCTTTATTTTATCGCCTTGAATTGCATCAGTTAGGAGTGACTAGTACGCACAAAGGGATGGAGCCAAAGCAAGAGCAATGCCCAGCTGTGGGTGTGACCGGTGATAGAAGCAAGGTCCCATGCTGTAAAGAGCAATATTGCATAGGAACCTGGAATGTTAGGTCCATG
>SJYA01011960.1:0-12021 GCA_006410615.1 Neotragus moschatus
ACCTTGCTTAGAGTTTCCTTTGTTGTGCAGAAGCTTTTAATTTTAATTAAGTCCCATTTGTTTATTTTTTCTTTTATTTCCAATAATCTGGAAGGTGAATCATAGAGGATCCTGCTGTAATGTATGTCAGATACTGTTTTGCCTATGTTCTCTTCTAGAAGTTTTATAGTTTCTAGTCTTACGTTTAGATCTTTAATACATTTTGAGTTCATTTTTGTGTATAGTGTTAGGANTTTTATTTCCAATAATCTGGAAGGTGAATCATAGAGGATCCTGCTGTAATGTATGTCAGATACTGTTTTGCCTATGTTCTCTTCTAGAAGTTTTATAGTTTCTAGTCTTACGTTTAGATCTTTAATACATTTTGAGTTCATTTTTGTGTATAGTGTTAGGAAGTGATCTAGTTTCATTCTTTTACAAGTGGTGGACCAGTTTTCCCAGCACCACTTGTTAAAGAGATTGTCTTTAATCCGTTGTATATTCTTGCCTCCTTTGTCAAAGATAAGGTGTCCATAGGTGCGTGGATTGATCTCTGGGCTTTCTCTTTTGTTCCATTGATCTATATTTCTGTCTTTGTGCCAGTACCATACTGTCTTGATGACTGTGGCTTTGTAGTAGAGCCTGAAGTCAGATAGGTTGATTCCTCCAGTTCCATTCTTCTTTCTCAAGACTGCTTTGGCTATTCGAGGTTTTTTGTATTTACATATACATTGTGAAATTATTTGTTATGCTGCTGCTGCTGCTGATAAATCGCTTCAGTCATGTCGACTCTGTGTGACCCCATAGATGGCAGCCCACCAGGCTCCACGATCCCTGGGATTCTCCATTCAAGAATACTGGAATGGGTTGCCATGTCCTTTTCCAATGCAGGAAAGTGAAAAGTGAAAGTGAAGTCGCACAGTCGTGTCCAACTCTTTGCGACCCCATGGACTGCAGCCCACCAGGCTCCTCTGTCCATGGGATTCTCCAGGCAAGAGTACTGGAGTAGGGTGCCATCATCTTATAGCTCTGTGAAAAATACCTTTGGTAGCTTGACAGGGATTGCATAGAATCTATATTTTGCTTTGGGTAGTATACTCATTTTCAGTATATTGATTCTTCTGATCCATGAAGATAGTATATTTCTTCACCCATTAGTGTCCTCTTTGATTTCTTTCACCAGTGTTTTATAGTTTTCTATATATAGGTCTTTAGTTTATTTAAGTAGATATATTCCTAAGTGTTTCATTGTCTTCATTGCAATGGTGAATGGAATTATTTCCTTAATTTCTCTTTCTATTTTCTCATTATTAGTGTATAGGAATGCAACGGATTTCTGTGTGTTGATTTTATATCCTGAAACTTAACTATACACATTGATTAGCTCTAGTAATTTTCTGGTGGAGTCATTAGGGATTTCTATGTAGAGGATCATATCGTCTGCAAACAGTGGGTTTTGCTTCTTCTTTTCCAATTTTGATTCTTTTTATTTATTTATACTTTTTCTGCTCTGATTGCTGTGGCCAAAACTTCCAAAACTATGTTGAATAGTAGTGATGAAAGTGGGCACCCTTGTTTTGTTCCTGACTTTAGGGGAAATGATTTCAGTTATTCACCATTGAGGATAATGTTTTCTGTGGGTTTGTCATATATAGCTTTTATTATGTTGAGGTATATTCTTTCTATTCCTGTTTTCTTGAGAGTTTTTTTTTTTTCTTATCATAAATGGATGTTGAATTTTGTCAAAGACTTTCTCTGCATCTATTGAGATAATCATATGGCTTTTATTTTTCATTTTGTTAATGTGGTGTATTACATTGATTGATTTTTGGATATTGAAGAATCCTTGAATCCCTGAGATAAAGCCCCTTGGTCATGGTGTATGATCTTTTTAATGTGTTGTTGGATTCTGATTGCTAGAATTTTGTTAAGGATTTTTGCATCTATGTTCATCAGTGATATTGACCTGTAGTTTTCTTTTATTGTGGCATCTTTTTCTGGTTTTAGTATTAGGGTGATGGTGGCCTCATAGAATGAGTCTGGAAGTTTACCTTCCTCTGCAATTTTCTGAAAGAGTTTGAGTAGGATAGGTGTTAGCTCTTCTCTAAATTTTTGGTAGAATTCAGCTGTGAAGCCCTCTGTACCTGGGCTTTTGTTTGATGGAATATTTCTGATTACAGTTTCAAATTCCATGCTTGTGATGAGTTTGTTAAGATTTTCTATTTCTTCCTGGTTCAGTTTTGGAAAGTTGTAATTTTCTAAGAATTTTCCCATTTCTTCCACGTTGTCCATTTTTTGGCCATGTAATTGCTGATAGTAGTCTCATGATCCTTTGTATTTCTGTGATGTCTGTTGCGATCTCACCATTTTCATTTCTAATTTTATTTATTTGATTTTTCTCCCGTTGTTTCTTGATGAGTTTGGCTAATGGTTTGTCAATTTTATTTATCCTTTCAAAGAACCAGCTTTTTGCTTTGATTTTTGCTATGGTCTCTTTTCTTTTGTATTTATTTCTGCCCTAATTTTTAAGATATCTTTCCTTCTACTAACCCTGGGGTCCTCATTTCTTCCTTTTCTAGTTGCTTTAGGTGTAGAGTTAGGATATATATATATTTTTTTACTTTTTTCTTGTTTCTTGAGGTATGCCTGTATTGCTATGAACTTTCCCATTAGCACTGCTTTTACAGTCTCCCACAAGTTTGGGATTGTTGTGTTTTCATTTTCATTCATTTCTATGTACATTTTGATTTCTTTTTTAATTTCTTCTGTAATTTGTTGGTTATTCAGCATTCTCCTGTAGTTGAGATCTAATCTTCTGCACTGTGGTCAGAAAAGATGCTTGGAATAATTTCAATTTTTTTTTTTTAATTTACCAAGGCTAGATTTATGACCCAGGATTGTGATCTACCCTGGAGAAGAAGCACTTGATAAAAAGGTGAAATTCATTGTTTTTTGGTGAAATGTCCTATAAATATCAATTAGATCTAACTGTTCTATTTTATCATTTAAAGTTTGCATTTCTTTGTTAAGTTTCTGTTTAGTTGATCTATCCATAGATGTGAGTGGGGTATTAAAGTCTCCCAGTATTATTGTGTTATTGTTAATTTGCCCTTCCCACACTTGTTAGCATTTGTCTTTCATATTGTGGTGCTCCTAGGTTGGGTGCATATATATTTATAACTGTTATATTTTCTTCTTGGATTGATCCTTTGATCATTACGTAGTGTCCTACCTTGTATCTTTTCACAACCTTTGTTTTAAAGTCTATTTTATCTGATATGAGTATTGCTACTCCTGCTTTCTTTTGATCTCTATTTGTGTGGAGTATCTTTTTCCAGCCATTTGCTTTCAGTCTATATGTGTCCCTTGTTTTGAGGTAGGTCTCTTGTAGACAACATATATAGGGGTCTTATTTTTGTATCCATTCAGCCAGGCTTTGCCTTTTGGTTGGATCATTCAACCCATTTACGTTTAAGGTAATTATTTATATGTATGATTCCGTTGCCATTTACTTTATTGTTTTGGGTTCAAGTTTATACATCCTTTTTTTATTTCCTGTCTAGAGTGTATCCTTTAGCATTTGTTGGAGAGCTGGTTTGGTGGTGCTGAATTCTCTCAGCTTTGCTTGTCTGTAAAGCTTTTGATTTCTCCTTCATATTTGAATGGAATCCTTGCTGGGCACAGTAATCTGGGCTGTAGGTTATTTTCTTTCATCACTTTAAATATGTCTTGCCATACAGTCCTGGCCTGAAGCATTTCTATTGAAAGATCACTGTTATCCTTATGGGAATCCCCTTGTGTGTTATTTGTTGTTTTTCGCTTGCTGCTTTTAATGTTTGTTTTTTGTGTTTGATCTCTGTTAATTTGATTAATATGTGTCTTGGGTTGTTTCACCTTAGGTTTATCCTGTTTGAGATTCTCTGGGTTTCTTGGACTTAAGTGATTATTTCCTTCCCCATTTTAGAGAAATTTTCAACTATTATCTCCTCAAGTATTTTCTCATGGTCTTTCTTTTTGTCTTCTTCTTCTGGGGCTCCTATGATTTGAATTTTGGGGCGTTTAATATTGTCCTGGAAGTCTCTGAGCTTTCCCTCATTTCATTTACTTCGTTTTTCATTTTTCCTCTCTCATTCACTTATTTCTACCATTCTATCTTCTACTTCACTACTCCTATCTTCTGCCTCCATTATTCTACTATTTGTTGCCTCCAGAGTGTTTTTGATCTCATTTATTGCATTATTCATTACATATTGACTCTTTATTTCTTCTAAGTCCTTGTTAAATCTTTCTTGCATCTTCTCAATCCTTGTTTCTAGGCTATTTATCTGTGATTCCATTTTTATTTCAAGATTTTGGATCATTTTCACTATCCTTATTTGGAATTCTTTATCAGGTAGATTACCTATCTCTTCCTCTTTTGTTTGGTTTGGTGTGACATTTCTCCTGTTCCTTTACCTGCTGGGTATTCTTCTGTCTTTTCATCTTGTTTATATTGCTGAGTTTGGAGTGGCCTTTGTGTATTCTGGCAATTTGTGGAATTCTCTTTATTATGGAGTTTCCTCTCTGTGGGTGGGGTTGTATGGGTGGCTTGCCAAAGTTTCCTGGTTAGGGAAGCTTGTGTCAGTGTTCTGGTGGGTGGAGCTGGATTTCTTCTCTCTGGAGTGCAATGAAGTGTCCAGTAATGAGTTAAGAGATGTCAATGAGTTTGGAGTAACTTTGATCAGCCTGTATATTGAAGTTCAGGGCTATGTTCCTGTGTTGCTGGAGAATTTGCATGTTATGTCTTGCTCTGGAACTTGTTGGCCTTTGGTTGTTGCTTGGTTTCAGTGTAGGTGTGGAGGCATTTGATGAGCTCCTGTCGATTAATGTTCTCTGGAGTCAGGAGTTCTCTGGTGTTCTCAGGATTTGGACTTAAGCCTCCTGCTTCTGGTTTTCAGTCTTATTTGTACAGTAGTCTCAAGTCTTATACAACGCTGTTGATAAAACATCTAGGTTATAAAGATGAAAAGTTTCTCCACAGTGAGGGACACCCAGAGAGGTTCACAGAGTTATATGGAGAAAAGAAGAGGGAAGAGTGAGTTAGAGGTGACCCAATAGAGATGAGGTAGAATCAAAAGAGGAGAGAGTAAGCTAGCCAGTAATCACTTCCTTATGTGCGCTCCACAGTTGGGACTACTCAGAGATGTTCACAGAGTTATACAGAGAAGAGAAGAGAGAGGAAGGATACAGAAGTGGCCAGGAGGATAAAGGGGGCAGGGATCAAAAGGAGAGAGACAGATCCAGCCAGTAATCAGTTTCTTGAGTGTTCTCCACCATCTGGAACACACAAAGAGATTCACAGAGTTGGGTAGAGAAGTGAAGTGGGAGGGAGGAGATAGAGGTGATCTAGTGAAGAAAAAGGAGAATCCAAAGGGGGAGAGAGCAGTCAAGGCAGTAAGCTCACTCCCAAGTAAAAATAGGTACTGAAGACTGGGTTATTAAAGGTAAAAAATTGATAACAAATACCAAAAAGCAAAGATTAAAAATCTAGAGTAAAGGTTGGATTTTCAAACATACAATATTAAAGAAAAGAAAAAAAGTCACAAAAATTATAATATATATATTTATGAAGTTTGCTTTAAAAAATAGTGTCTCTCTCTCTCTTTTTTTTTTTTTGCAAAGTAATAGTAGGTTCCAATACAGTATTGACAAGTAAAATAAAGTAAAATATAAAGAAAGAAACATGCATAATATCATATGTGAAATGAATCACCAGTTCAGTCAGGTTCAATGCATGATACAGGATGCTTGGGGCTGGTGCACTGGGATGACCTAGAGGGATGCGATGGGGAAAGAGGTGGGAGGGGGGTTCAGGATGGGGAACACATGTACACCAGTGGTGAATTCATGTCAATGTATGGCAAAACCAATACAATATTGTGTAGTAATTAGTCTCCAATTAAAGTAAATAAATTTATATTAAAAATTAAAAAATGAAAAAGGAGTAACAGAGGACTTAAAATATTTTTAAACAATTTAAAAAAAGAATGATAATAAAAATATTAAAAATATATCTAGGACTTTCTCTGGTGTTGTTGTGGGCAGTGTGGGGTTCAGTTCATTTTCAGGTAGTTCCTTGGTCTGGCTTATATTTCTCAAGATCTATAAGCCCTTTCCTATGTAGTCGGTACTAACTATAGGGTTTTAATCTATTGCACCTGTCACTTCCAAGGTGATTCCCTCTGTTTTAGCTTCTGTTTGCTGGTCTCTTCAGTGTCTGACTTCCACCCTGACACATGGGGGCGGTGGTGGACATTTTCTTAGGCTCACTTGTTCAGTGGCTCTGTGGCGAGGGAGGAACGCTCCAAACAAATGACACTGGAGTGTGCTTGCAGTTTCTCAGCCACACTGGGCCTCCCTGCCCACACTACTCAGGCTCTATGCTGCTCCACCAGAAGCCGTCCAAGGCCAGTCCTGGGCTGCATGCTCCTCCCAGTTCTAAGCTACTCAGGTTCAGGCACTCAAGTAGTCCTCAGAGGCGCAGACTCAGTTGGGCCTGCATTTTGTGCCCTTCCCAGGTCCAAGGAGCTCAGGTGATGAGGTGTTTGGCGAGCATGGTTGCTGCAACTTACCGCCTCCCTCGTCCCTGCCACTCGGTTTTCTGGGTGTACAACTGGCACACTTTCTCAGGCTGATGTTGACTGTCCAGAACCCCAAGAAGTCTTAGTTAGCAAAGAAGCCTGTTTTCAATTCGGTAGATAATATCTTTCTGGGGCTGTGATTGCCCCCTTCTGGGGGCAATGTCTCTTTGTCTGCCTGTCACCAGAGGGAGATGGTCTGCAGCCAACTAGCTCTTACAGTCCTTTGTTCTGTAACTGGGCCTGATGGTGTCTTAGGTTAGGCCTTTTAACAGGGTAGCTATCCCACAGTCTGGTTTGCTAGCCCAAGTTAGTTCCCTCAGATTGCCCTTGGGGCATTCAGGCCTGGTCCTTACTCTAAGCAATGCAGCCCGCGCCTCCCTGCCCAGCCCTCACCTGCTAGTGGTGGGTGCATGTGTCTGCACAGCTTCTCCACTGGGGAAAGTACTGTTGGGCACGTAATCTGTGAGTTTTAATTATTTATTTATTTTTCCTCCCAGTTATGTTGCCCTCTGTGGTACTAAGGCTCACCACAGACTCGGCTGTGAGAGTGTTTCCTGGTGTTTGGAAACTTCTCTCTTTTTAAGACTTCCCTAATGGCTCAGATGGTAAAGTATCTGCCTGCAATGCGGGAGACCCAGGTTTGATCCCTGGGTTGGGAAGATCCCTGGAGAAGGTAATGGCAACCCACTCCAGTATCCTTGCCTGGAGAATCCCATGGAGAGAGGCACCTGGTAGGCTATAGTCCACAGGGTAGCAAAGAGTCGGACACGATTGAGCAACTTCACTCACTCCTGGGATGGACTGCCATCCCTACCTCTTTTGTCTCTTTTTTTGTCTTTTATATTTTTTCCTAACTCCTTTCAAAGACAATGGGCTGCTTTTCTGGGTGCCTGATGTCCTCTGCTGACATTTAGAAGTTGTTTTGTGTAGTTTACTCAGCGTTAAATGTTCTTTTGATGAATTTGTGGGGGAGAAAGTGGTCTCCCCATCCTATTCCTCCACCATCGTAGGACTGCTCCTAAGTTGTTTCTTTATAAACTTGGGAATTATGAAGGTACACGCCTCTGATGACTTCATGGAAATCAGATATTTATATACTTTTATTATATGTTAACTTTGAAATCTATTATTTTACCAAAAGAGTTTAGCTTTTAAATTCTGTACGTAGTTCTTTTACCTCTGTAAAGTGGGTTTTACAGAGAACATTTGTTTAACTATAATATCCTTTCTTACCTTCCGTTAGCAATATAATATTGTTAACCAGAGTAGAGTACTGTCTACTTAGGCAGAAATTCCATTACACAGAATTCGTTGCATTTCTGTGTCTCTTTGTAAGTTTTTGCCAGTGGGAAATGAGTGGAATGTACATGAGAAACATCAAGCTTTGATCTTTAAAGTTTGAAGTGTTTGTGTGTGTTTCAGGAATTTGGTTCTAATGATGGCAAATTAGTACTAGTCATGTTCTCATACATATGAGGAAAAAAGAAAACCATACAGTGCTTGAAAAGCAAGATAGAAGATACCAGGTTTGCCTACCAGAACCAGATCATCTGTCTACCTCAGAGCTGTCACCTAAGTGGCAAATACACTCCCATCATTTTAAATGTACTTTATTTGGCATTCTCTTTATTATACAAACTTAGCATGTAACATAAATATGCCAACATTATCAAATAGTTGTCATTAAAAATCAGTCTGATGGTGTTGAGAACCAATGTTTGAAATTACTATGTATATTGAATTGAGAGATATGTACATTTTATTATACATGTTAGTGGTTCTTCTATGCTATGCTTATTCAGTCATGTCTGACTCTTTGCAACCACATGTGTTGTAGCCTGCCAGGCTACTCTGTCCATGGGGATTCTCCAGGCAAGAATACTGGAGTGGGTTGCCATGCCCTCCTCTAGAGGATCTTCCAAACCCAGGGATCAAACTCAGGTCTCCTGAATTGCAAGTAGATTCTGTACCATCTGAGCCACCAGGGAAGCCCTTACTGGTATGTGTGTGTGCTCAGTTGCTCAGTCATGTCAGATTCTTTGTGACCCCATGGACTGTAGCCTGCCAGCCTCTTCTGTCTATGGGATTTTCCAGGTAAGAATACTGGAGTGAGTTGTCATTCCCTTCTCCATGGGATCTTTCTGAACCAGGGACTGACCCCGTATCTGCTGCACTGGCTGGCAGTTTTTTTTTTTTTTTTAACGCTGAGCCACCAAAGAAGTTTAAGGATCAGAAAATCCTGAATTTGAATTTGGTCTGCGCACAGCTGTTCCTCTTCTCTAAAGTGGGAATGTAATAAGCACTTATTCAGCCCTTTATCTGAAAAACAATAATTTGAGACACAGCTTCACCTGGGGAAGTTATTAAAAATCCATTCATAGTAATGATGGCAAAGTTAAAAAATATTAACTGCAGTGGCTACTGTGTGCCAGGTGTACACAGTAGTATGCAAGAGCCATAAGAGCTCTCTCATGCAATTTACAATTCAGTGTTAGAGACAGGATTAAGTGAGAAATGCCCAATATCTGGGATATGTTAAAAATTCAACAAATATTTATTTTCTCATAGGACTTTCATACATTTTTCAGTGTGTTACTAATCTGTATGCAATGTGGGAGATTCGGGTTCAATTCCTAGACTGGGAAGATCCTCTGGAGGATGGCATGGCAACCTACTCTAGTATTCTTGCCTGGAGAGTCTCATGGACATAGGAGGCTGGCAGGATACAGCCCACGGGGTCACAAAAAGTTGGACACGACTGAACAGTTAACACTTTAACTGCTAAATAAAGATTGTCATATGCTTGGCAAGCAATAATTCCTCAGACATGATACCAATGATGTTGTTGCCAGGTTTGTTCAGCATTTTCAAAGCCATGGGTAATGGAGTTTAGACAGCACAGGAAACCAAATTCATTAGTACAACAAATAACTAATATTTACTGAGCAAGAAGCAGGCACTAGAGGGTGAGATGTTTGGATGGCATCACCGACTCAATGGACATGAGTTTGAACAAGCTCCTGGAGATGGTGAAGGACAGGAAAGCCTAGCATGCTGCAGTCCATAGGGCCACAAAGAGTTGGACACGACTGAGCAACTGAGCAACAACAACAAATTGCTTCACGATCACATCTATGGTAAGCACTTTACGTAAATTGTCTTCCCTATCTCTGTAACCGGTGACTCCATTCCTCAAGTTAAACACTTTGGACTCATCTTTGATCTCTCTCTCTCTCATGTCAGATCCCAGTTCCCTGACCATCAAAATTGAATCCATGCCCCCTGCTGTGCAAGCACAGTGTCTTCACCACTGGACCCCCAGGGAAGTTCCCACACACATTTTATTTTACTTTACTTTATTTTATTTTTCCACACATACAATTTCTATCCAGAATCTGACCACATCCTACCTCCTACTGCTACCAAATCAATCAAAGGTATTAGCCCTCACCTGGACAGTTGCAACAGCCTTCTAACTGGTATCCCTGCTCCCTGGCTCTTCTACAGTCTATTCTCACATGGCAGCTAGGGGAATCCTCTAAAATCTTTCCTCTCCTTCCTTTGGGGTTCCAAATACTCAGTGGTTCCAATCTCACTCAGAGTAAATGCCAAAGTCCTGACAGTAGGCTGCCACATCCTACACACCTTTATCCCCAGCTTTCTCTCTGATGCCATCTAGTCTACCTGCTCCTTTCTCCACTTCATGCCAGGAACACTGACCTTTCTGCCTTTCTATGTATATGCCAGGCATTCCCCTGGCTCAAGACTTTTGTACAAATTCATTTCTCTGTCTGGAAGTGTTTATCCCCGGATAAATTGTTTCTTTATTTCATTCAAGGTTGGCTTAAAAGTCATCTCTTATCTGGAAGACCTTCGTAGACCATCCTGAAGTGAAATAGCTCCTCCCCACCCTGGCACTCTATCCTCCATACTGTGCCTTATCTATCTTTGTGTCACTTCCCACTACCTGCTGTATTAAATATTTATTGGTTTATTGTCTGCCTTTCCTTGACAGACACTGTGGAGGCAGGAACAATGGTTTGCTCACTGGTGTGACAACTTGGCACATGATTGGACCTCACTGAATACACGTTAATCCCAACCATGATCTTGTGCACTAAATATTGTTCTCCCTCCACTTTTCAGATAAGGAAACAGACTCAAAGTTTTGCAGGAAATAGCCCATAATCACAAAACTTTAGGCAAGTGATGGACCCATGCAGTGTGGGACTCAAGACCTTTAAAAAAATTTATAATTAATTTATTTTATTTTTGGCTGTGATGGTCTTCATTGCTGCACAGGCTTTCTCTAGTTGTGACGAGTGGAGCGTACTTTCTAGTTGCGGTGAGCTAGCTTCTTATTGTGATGACTTCTCATTGTGGTAACTTCTCATTGTGGTGCCCATTGCAGAGCGGGCTCTGGAGGATGTGGGCCCAGTAGTTGTGGTGCATGGGCTAAGTTGCTCTGAAGTATGTGCAATCTTTCTGGACTAGGGATTGAACCCATGTCCCCTGCATTGGCAGCTGGATTTTTAACCACTATACCACCAGGGAAGTCCATCAAATCAGTTGTTTTAACATCAAAGCCATACAGACTTTGCTGTAGGTAAAATGACTCCAATTCTGAAATGTCATGCTGTCAAGTTCATGCTGGTCTGATGCTCTGAATAGGAATTGTTGTTGTTCAGTCACCCAGTTGTGTCAGAGTCTTTCCAATCTCAGGCCTTCCTATCCCTCACCATCTCCTGTAGTTTGTCTAAGTTCATGTTCATTGAATCAATGATGTTGTCCTGCCATCTCATCCTCGATGCCCTCTTCTCTTTCTGCCTTCAGTCTTTCCCAGCATCACGGACTAGCAAGAAAAATAAAAAATAAAAAAGTTCTATATAATTTCTGACTTCAGTAGGTTCAGAAAGAAAACTATTTAAAGTCATGGAGTCCTTGAGAATGAATGGAACAAAACCATCGAATGTATTTTCTAGGAGCTGAGCTGGCAGTTTCCACTTTGTGCTGCCTCTCACAGTGACCCCCAGGGCATCTGGCTTCTCCATTCAGGGGGTCTCCCCAAGACCATGGCCAGTCAGGCCTGGATTTGATGTCATCTTCTCTGGCAAAGAGTCGGACACGACTGAGTGACTTCACTTCTCTGGAATCTGGTGAAGTTTGCACTAATGCAGAAGCCACTAACATCTCTGGTGCTCTACTTCCTTGAAACAGGGAGCTGGTAGGCAGGCACCTTAATACTGGGGCCAGTTGCTGGTGGGAGGATTAGAGGGAAGTCAGGGGAGGCTGCCTAGCCCAAGAAAGGGCTTGCTTAGGGTCAAGATTATCTGTGGCATTCTGCCCACTATTTCTACTGTGGTTTTTCCCAGTTAAGAGTTTATCAAATTCCTGGACCAATATATATTTATCTGCCAAAAAA
>SJYA01011961.1:0-11965 GCA_006410615.1 Neotragus moschatus
TCTTTGCAACACCATGAACTGTAGCCCACCAGGCTATTCCATCCATGGAATTTTCTAGGCAAGAGTACTGGGAGTGGGTTGCCATTTCTTTCTCCAGGGGATCTTCCTGACCCAGGGATCGAACCCTGGTCTCCCGCATTGCGGGGAGACACTTTACCGTCTGAACCACCAGGGAATCCCTAAGGGATGTAAAGGAGAGATAAATTGAGACTACAAGATTCCTTAGCCTAAATTATTGGTTTAATATCTTCCACTGGCATAATTTCAAATAAGCAAAAGACAAAAATGGGATTTCAACTTTGTTATTCAAAATTCTAGTATACTTTTTAAAAATTTCCCTTACAAGACCAAATAAAAACATATGTGACATAGTACTTGCCACATGCTAGACNTTCCTTAGCCTAAATTATTGGTTTAATATCTTCCACTGGCATAATTTCAAATAAGCAAAAGACAAAAATGGGATTTCAACTTTGTTATTCAAAATTCTAGTATACTTTTTAAAAATTTCCCTTACAAGACCAAATAAAAACATATGTGACATAGTACTTGCCACATGCTAGACATATAATCTAAACATGAAAATGATTTTTAAGATATTTCTTCAACCTGAAAAGAAAATAGAAATGTTTATTCAAAGGTCACTCAGTTCAGTTCAGTTCAATCCCTCAGTCATGTCCAACTCTTTATGACCCCATGAATCACAGCACACCAGGCCTCTCTTAACTATCACCAACTCCTGGAGTTTACCTCAAGTCATGTCCATCTAGTCAGTGATGCCATCCAGTCATCTCATCCTCTGTCATCCCCTTCTCCTCCTGCCCCAATCCCTCCCAGCATCAAAGTATTTTCCAATGAGTCAAGTCTTCTCATGAGTTGGCCAAAGTATTGGAATTTCACCTTCAGCATCAGTCCTTCCAATGAAGACCCAGGAATGATCTCCTTTAGGATGGACTGGTTGGATCTGCTTGTAGTCCAAGGGCCTCTCAAGAGTCATCTCCAGCACCACAGTTCAAAAGCCCCAATTCTTCCACGTTCAGCTTTCTTCACAGTCCAACTTTTACATGCATACATGACCACTGGAAAAATCATACCCTTGACTAGACAGACCTTTGTTGGCAAAGTAATATCTCTGTTTTTTAATATGCTATCTAGGTTGGTCATAACTTTCCTTCCAAGGTCACTAACATTGGTATAATACATGACAATAACAGATGCATAAAAATGAATGCTGTCTTCACAGTAAGTTTAATATTTTCTAACCAAGATTTTAAATTTTAAGTCAGAGCATCACCATCAGTTCAGTTCTGTCACTCAGTCGTGTCTGACTTTTTGCTACCCCATGGATTACAGCACACCAAGTTTCCCTCCATCACCAAGTTGTGGAGCTTACTCAAACTCATGTCCATTGAATTGGTGATGCCATCCAACTATCTCACCTTCTGTTTTTCCCTTCTCCTCTCCTCCTCATCAGAGCCTTTTCTACTGAGTCAGTTCTTCGCATCAGGTGGCTAAAATATTGGAGTTTCAGGTTCAGCATCAGTCCTTCCAAAAAATATTCAGGACCAATTTCCTTTAGGATTGACTGGTTGGATCTCCTTGCAGTCCAGGGACTCTCAAGAGGCTTCTTCAACATCACAGTTCAAAAGCATCAATTCTTTGGTGCTCAGTTTTCTTTATAGTCCAACTCTCACATCCATACATGACCACTGGAAAAAAACATAGCCTTGACTTGATGGACCTTTGTTGGCAAAGTAATGTCTCTGCTTTTGAACATGCTACCTAAGTTGGTCATAACTTTCCTTCCAAGGAGTAAGCATCTTTTAATTTCATGGCTGCAGTTACCATCTGCAGTGATTTTGGAGTCCCGCAAAATGAAGTCAGTCACTGGTTCCACTGTTTCCCCATCTATTTGCCGTAAATTGATGGGACCGGATGCCATGATGTTAGTTTTCTGAATGTTGAGCATTAAGCCAACTTTTCCACTCTCCTCTTTCACTTTTTTTCAAGAGGCTCTTTAGTTCTTCTTCACTTTCTGTCATATGGGTGGTGTCTGCGTTTATGAGGTTATTGATATTTCTGCCAGCAATCTTGATTCCATCTTGTGCTTCAAGCAGCCCAGTGTTCCTCATGATGTACTCTGCATATAAGTTAAAAAAATCGTGGTGACATTATACAGACTTGACCTACTCCTTTCCCTATTTAGAACCAGTCAGTTTTTCCATGTCCAGTTCTAACTGTTGCTTCCTGACCTGCATACAGATTTCTCAGGAGGCAGGTCAGGTGGTCTTAAACTCTTTAAGAATTTTCCAGAGTTTGTTGTGATCCACACAGTCAAAGGCTTTGGCGTAGTCAATAAAGCAGAACTGGAATTTTTTCTGGAACTCTCTTGCTGTTTCAATGATCCAACAGATGTTGGCAATTTGATCTCTGGTTCCTCTGCCTTTTCTAAATCCAGCTTGAGCATCTGGAAGTTCATGGTTCATGTACTGTTAAAGGCTGGCTTGGAGAATTTTGAGCATCACCATAGTGTTTTCATAAACTGAGAGTAGATTGAATTTGGTTTAGGGTGAAATTCTGCTTTCAATTCAGCTCTTACTGCAATCTGAGAACAAAATCTAGTTTATATTGAACATTTTGGAATGTTATCAATTGGCATATAAATATGTATCTATTTTTGCAATGAGAAATTTGTAATAGTTAATGACTAAGAAAATATATTATGATTAAATATTTATGATTAACATTAAGAGCTTTTTAAATAGCTAAGCAAATAAGAAAATAGATTGCTTCTACAGGGCTTCCCTGCTGACTCAGACAGTAAAGAAACTGCCTGCAATGCAGGAAACCTGGGTTCAATACAAGGGCCATGAAAAACTCCTGGAGAAAGAAATGGCAACCCATTCCAATAAGTATTATTGCCCGGAGAACTCCATGGAGAGAGGAAACTGGAGGGCTACAGTCCATAAGATTGCAAACAGCTGGATACAACTAAGTGACTAACATAATTACTAACTGTATACTCAGCTAATTATCTCTAAAAAGGAAGTAGCCTTTTATAGTCTTTCTTCCCTGAAAACAGAAAGGAGGCCAAGATTGGGTGCTGGTAGTTTGTATGGATCATGATCTCAGGAAGCAAGATAGAGGATGCAGGAAGAAGGTAGGTAAATGAAAAAATAATTCAAAAGCTGTTATTAAAGCTGCTGCTTTGTTAATGGTAGCTCATTTGTGAGGACGTCACTCAAAAATTGTGCCACTCCAAATTGTGTACCTGAGGTGCTGTAGCCAAAGTATTAATCCTACCTCAATTTGTTGGGTATTTTCCACCTTCACTGATGTCAATTGCCTTTTAGTTCAGATAAAGCATATTTAGTGAGTTTTTTTGTCACGGTTTCAATTAGAAAGATATGTGACCCAGCTATATTGTGGGATATTGTTGGTTGACTCTAAACTGGAAATTGTATAGAAATGAGCACTGAAACTGAGGTTGAAGTCAAAAATATTGTGGGGTACTGTTGGTTGAATCAAACTGTAAATTGTATAGGAATGTCCACCAGAGCTGAAGGCGAAGTCAGAGGGAACCTCATATGACACCATAATCACCAAAAGTACCCACTACATTTTTGCTTCTTTGAACTAATAGATATTTATAACATTTAAATGGTAGTTATTTTATGTTTCTATGTATTTATCTTTGTACTTTCAACCTACCTTATATGTATATTTGTAGTAAATTTTTTTGGTAGATAATACAAAGTTGGATTTTTTTTTAAAATCCACTTTTTCAATCTCTTTCAATAGCTTAAGTCATACATATTTAGGATAATTGATAGGCTATGGAAAAATTTGTTATTTTGTTTGTATTTTTTATTATCTCTGGTTTTCATATCTTTTGTTTTATTTATTCTACATTAATGTGGGCTACTTTAATATTTAAATAATTTCTCTTTGAATATGCTTATTGGTATTTTGCATGTATTGTCTTACAATGTTTCATGGTTGCTCCAGAGATTACATTATACATACAAAACTTATCACCATCTACTGGTGTTCATATTTTACCAGTTTGAAAAAAACTACAAAATTCTTAGCAACTTTGTCTCTTTGATTCTCATATTTATAATTGTCTTTAAAATTTTCCTCTCCATATATTTTAATCCAGCATTTTAATTTTGGTTTCAATGATCAAGCATAACTGAGAAAACTTATCAGGAGAAAGAAAATGGATTGTGTTCAGTCACATTTCATTTTTTACATTATTCTTTCTTCTTTACTGATGCTCTCAACTTTCTTCATCATTTCTTTTATTTTTACAGAACTTGCTTTTGGCCACTATTTTTGGGTAGGTCGATTGTTGACAAATTCCTAGGTTTTTTTCATGTGTGAATGTAATGAATTTCTCTTCATTCCTGATGAGTATTTTCACTGGGTATAAAATTATTGTGTCCTTTTCTCCAGCTGTTTAAAATATTTTCCACTTCCCTTTGGCTTCCATTGTATTGGATAAGAAATTGACCATTATTCAAATTGTTCACCCCACCACCACTAAAATTCCATTTCTATCTGTATGCTTTCAATATTTCTTATCTGTTTAGTTTTCAAAAGTTTAATTATGATCTAGATAGGTGTATATTTAACTATATCCTATGTGAGATTGGTTCAGTTATTTGGTTCTATAGGGTTATGGGTTGTGTCAAAGTAAGGGAGAGGAGTCAGTCATTATTCCAGTACTTTGCAGCCAAACTATTTTTATCCTCTGTCCTCAGGACTTTAAAAATAATGACATTATATTTAGGGGTTATAGTCCAACAGGTTCCAGGACCCTGCCCATATTTTTTTCACTTTCTTTTTTCTGTGGTGTTCATATTTTATTTCTGTTTTGTCTTCAGGTACATTGATTCTTTTCTCTGTTTCCACCATTGGTTGTTGAGCTTATTTGTTGAGGTTTTATATTATTATAATTATTTTTTTTATTTTAAAATTCCCATTCAGTTTTTCAGTAGGTTTATTCCAGATATAAAATGAAGGATCCTTGTAGGTTTAAAATGGTCTTTATATTAATGTTGCATTATAGTTTTTAAAGATATAATTACTGTGCAAAACTAGGTAGAAGGTTTATGAGAGCTCTTTGTATTTTTTAAACTGTATTTGCATCTACAGCCATTTCAAAAATAAAAATGATAAAAAATAAGAAAAAAGGAAAAAATCTGCCCTTACTCTAAAAATTTCAACATAACAATACTCAAAAACAGATTTTACATTTTCATGAAGCTGATTAATATTTGTTCTAATTAGTAATACCACATTACATTTACCACTGAATTTAATAACTTTTTCAAATTAATGGTTTATTGCATCTCATGTAGTTTTGGGTCCATGGTAAGTGTTGAGCTTCAAATATCTTACTGGGAATCTTTCATGAATTTGTAATCAGATGACAGCTGGGACCACAGTCATTTGAAGACCTGAATGGAGATTGGAGGTTCACTCACATAGTTGGCAAACTGGTATTGATTGTTAACTAAGGGTATTAGTTTTTCTCTATTTGTACCTCTCCTTTGGTATTTTTATGTTTTTATTTGTTTTAATTGCATGGTAGTAAACTTTCTTCAGAGCAAGACATCTAAGAGAACAGCTTGGAAATGAGGAAGCCTTTTATGACATGGACTAAGAAGTTATAGATAGTCATTTCTTCAGCACTTTTTTACCATATGAAGACAGGCCTGTATTGTTTATGAGAAGACTACATAAGTTCATGGATAGTAGGAGCCTAGAATCATTATAGCCAATATGATCCTTGGCTAAGTGGAAAATATTTATTAAAATATAAAATAATTATATATCTGTAACAANTGTATTTTTTA
Organism: Neotragus moschatus; assembly: GCA_006410615.1. Lineage (NCBI taxonomy): Eukaryota > Metazoa > Chordata > Mammalia > Artiodactyla > Bovidae > Neotragus > Neotragus moschatus. The sequence goes on from SJYA01011961.1 coordinate 5,865, forward strand.
AACTGTATTTGCATCTACAGCCATTTCAAAAATAAAAATGATAAAAAATAAGAAAAAAGGAAAAAATCTGCCCTTACTCTAAAAATTTCAACATAACAATACTCAAAAACAGATTTTACATTTTCATGAAGCTGATTAATATTTGTTCTAATTAGTAATACCACATTACATTTACCACTGAATTTAATAACTTTTTCAAATTAATGGTTTATTGCATCTCATGTAGTTTTGGGTCCATGGTAAGTGTTGAGCTTCAAATATCTTACTGGGAATCTTTCATGAATTTGTAATCAGATGACAGCTGGGACCACAGTCATTTGAAGACCTGAATGGAGATTGGAGGTTCACTCACATAGTTGGCAAACTGGTATTGATTGTTAACTAAGGGTATTAGTTTTTCTCTATTTGTACCTCTCCTTTGGTATTTTTATGTTTTTATTTGTTTTAATTGCATGGTAGTAAACTTTCTTCAGAGCAAGACATCTAAGAGAACAGCTTGGAAATGAGGAAGCCTTTTATGACATGGACTAAGAAGTTATAGATAGTCATTTCTTCAGCNATTAGTTTTTCTCTATTTGTACCTCTCCTTTGGTATTTTTATGTTTTTATTTGTTTTAATTGCATGGTAGTAAACTTTCTTCAGAGCAAGACATCTAAGAGAACAGCTTGGAAATGAGGAAGCCTTTTATGACATAGACTAAGAAGTTATAGATAGTCATTTCTTCAGTACTTTTTTACCATATGAAGACAGGCCTGTATTGTTTATGAGAAGACTACATAAGTTCATGGATAGTAGGAGCCTAGAACCATTATAGCCAATATGATCCTTGGCTAAGTGGAAAATATGGTAATTTTATTAAAATATAAAATAATTATATATCTGTAACAATATACAATTTAAAGTTTAACTATAATAATGTCTTTCTGTTTAAAATTTAGAGTTCAAAAATAGCTCTGGAGCTATAGCTCTAGCTCTGCTATAGCTCTAGAGGATAGAGCTTATAAAATCATACTTCTGATACCAAAATAATTTGTACAGATATATGCAATATAAAGGTCATTAGCTCACTCAATAAGTCTTCTAGGTTTCTTAGTTTACATTTAGGAAATCCACTAACAGTAGTGAATCTACATATATTCCAAATTTCAAAAACATATTTTTGAGTACTTAACCTCTCTACAGTGGAGACAGTGTTCAGACTTTATTTTGGGGGGGCTCCAAAATCACAGCAGATGGTGATTGCAGCCATGAAATTAAAAGAGGTTTACTCCTTGAAAGGAAATTTATGACCAACCTAGATAGCATATTCAAAAGCAGAGACATTACTTGGCCAACAAAGGTCCATCTAGGCAAGGCTATGGTTTTCCCAGTGGTCATGTATGGATGTGAGAGTTGGACTGTGAAGAAAGCTGAGTGCCAAAGAATGGATGTTTTTGAACTGTGGTGTTGGAAAAGACTCTTGAGAGTCTCTTGGACTGCAAAGAGATAAAACCAGTCCATTCTAAAGGAGATCAACCCTGGGATTTCTTTAGAAGGAATGATGCTAAAGCTGAAGCTCCAGTACTTTGGCCACCTCATGCAAAGAGTTGACTCATTGGAAAAGACTCTGATGCTGGGAAGGACTGGGAGCAGGAGGAGAAGGGGACGACAGAGGATGAGATGGCTGGATGGCATCACTGACTCGATGGACATGAGTTTGCGTGAACTCCAGGAGTTGGTGATGAACAGGGAGGCCTGGTGTGCTGTGATTCATGGGGTCACAAAGAATCAGACACAACTGAGAGAATGAACTGAACTGAATTGAACCTCTCTATTGGCTGAGTTACATTTTTAAGGGAAAAAAATAAATATCTTTACTTGTTAAAATTACTAATTATGTGCAAATGTGCCAAATTGTTCACTGAAGTACTCATACTACATCCTTAACCCCATCTAAAATTTTATGGTGCTCATTAGACAGTAAAAGGACATAATTTCCCTGAAATTACCATATATTCATATGTACAAAGATAAAAAGTAAATAGAGGTTATGTTTTATCAGAAAATTAGGTCCTTGATGTCCAAAAATTCCTCTGGGATATGGTTATGAATCAGTAGTTCAGACCTATATATAGGGTCCACTTCATTAAAATATTTATTTAAAATAAGTCTGGCCAAATATTATAATAGCACCTTGTTTAGAATTCTGAAAACTAGATGCAAGACAGGGTTGTTGATAAAATACAAATATTATTTATTACTTAAGTATATAGAAATGTGTATTCAAAATTACAGATGCACATATATAGCACATTTAAATAGTAATAACTGTAGCAAAGAATCATAATTATGTAACTGTTGTATGAAGAAAATTTCACTAAGTTCTTTCCTTAGCCATAATCTATGTACAGTCTCCTCTAGGGAGGATCAGCTTCTGTTCTAAAAGTTTAATTGTTAATTATCATATACTATCCTCTGTAATAATGCTAATTAGTTTCTAAGTGGCTGTACAACTATTCTCAGAGCTATCATCTTGCCAGTTGACAAGAAATATTGTGATATTTTAATGTTCTATNATAATCTATGTACAGTCTCCTCTAGGGAGGATCAGCTTCTGTTCTAAAAGTTTAATTGTTAATTATCATATACTATCCTCTGTAATAATGCTAATTAGTTTCTAAGTGGCTGTACAACTATTCTCAGAGCTATCATCTTGCCAGTTGACAAGAAATATTGTGATATTTTAATGTTCTATGAGTGCAATACGGTAGAAGACATAGTGAAGACAAAAACTGTTGAACGGCAATTGGCAATTCTGAACCAGTCTTTCATCTACTGTTCCATTAAAATCCTCAGTGTTATTTGATGAAGACTATAATAAGAACTTTGGAAATGCCTCCATAGAAAAGCATTCAGTACTCTATGAAAATTTTGTGTTGTTACACTTGATTTTTCAAACTGCTTTCTTTTCCTAGTATTAGGAAGAGCTGCATTTATTTTTAAGAAGCTTATTTAGAAAACAACTTAGCCTATATATTTTCATATTCTAATGTGCTGAACTACTTTCCAGTTAAAACATTATGCATACAATTATAAATATTTTGTAATTAATATTAGATTAGATCACATACATCATTTAAAAGCAAATAATATAATCAATGAAAGTGATGTAATTTTCAGACTTACATATTATTAGCAGTTTTATGCATTTAATAGCTATAATTCATAAACATGATTATGGTGATGATAAAGAACTGAATAAATATCTAAATGCCAGATTCTACAGTAAGGATTAAGTTGAAATCTAATTTATTTTGCCTTTGTTGATAGCCCCTTCCATCTCTAACATTACATTTTTCAATATATCATAATGTGCATGCTATTTATTATTAATATATGTGTGTAAGTGAAAATCACTTAGTTGTGTCTGACTCTGCAACCCCATGAACTTATCCAGGCCAGAAAACTGGAGTGGGTAGCCTTTCCTGTCTCCAAGGGATCTTCCTAACCCAGGTCTCCCACATTGCAGGTGGATTCTTTACCAGCCGAGCCACCAGGGAAACCCAAGAATAATGGAGTGAGTAGCTTTTCTCTTCTCCATAGGATCTTCCTGACCCAGATATGGAACCAGGGTCTCCTGCATTGCAGGCAAATTCTTTACCAACTGAGCTATCAGGGAAGCCCCAATATATGTGTCAGTATATTTATATCTATATAATCTTAAAGTCATAAATTTCAATATTTGTTTGGTATATTCACACATGTATTATCCAATCTGAATTTTAATATTTTATATTAAGACAGAAATAAAAAGCCTTGATCATCAGAATAATACCTGTGTGTGTGTGTGTGTGTGGCTTAGTCTTGTCTGACTCTTTGCAACCCAATTGACTGTAGCCCACCAGGCCACTCTGTCCATGGGAATCTCCAGGCAAGAGTACTGGAGTGGGTTGCCATTTCCTTCTCTTGAATAATACTTAGATATGCCTAAACTGCTAAATGGACTACAGATTGCAAAATTACAGGTTTTTCTTTAAATCATGAAAGATAATATTTTTATTTCTAAATTAATTGCTTTTAAAATATTCACCAAATAAATGCATCTCGAATTATTTTTAACAATAATCTAATTGTGTTCTGATTTTATATGTATGACATCTATCTTCTATTTTCCATTTATTTTGTTAAATATAAAACTATTGGTTTATATGAAAGATAAATCAATATTTCTTACAAAATTTCCATAAATGAATAACATTTTTTATTTTGTTATATACATACTTCAAAATAACAAAGAATCTGTTAGCAAACATGATACTTTAACATACAAAATAATATGTTTGCATATACAACTGTGTATATACCATAAAGTCCTACTATAGATTCCCATAACCCTGGAAGTTCTCTCATGCCCTACTGACAATTTTCTTTTGCCATCCTCCAGCCTAGGGCATCCATTGATCTTCTGACTATCACAATATTTCTATCAGTTCTAGAATTTAATGTAGACTTTATGGCATGTAATCTCTTTTGTCTAGTTTTTTCATTTTACATAATAAATTTGAGATTTATTCATGCTGAAATTATTATATCTATTGACTTATTGGTTTTTATTACTTTTGGAAGTCTTTTAGCCATGATTTTCCTGTTTAATTTTTTGCCTCCTCCTCTTGCATCAATTTAAACATNCCAGCCTAGGGCATCCATTGATCTTCTGACTATCACAATATTTCTATCATTTCTAGAATTTAATGTAGACTTTATGGCATGTAATCTCTTTTGTCTAGTTTTTTCATTTTACATAATAAATTTGAGATTTATTCATGCTGAAATTATTATATCTATTGACTTATTGGTTTTTATTACTTTTGGAAGTCTTTTAGCCATGATTTTCCTGTTTAATTTTTTGCCTCCTCCTCTTGCATCAATTTAAACATATGAGAGCCTGTATAATATTGTCCCACAAGTCACTGAAGTTCAATTTTCTTTTTGTTTTTACTCCTATATCTATGCCCTATTTTCTGAAATTATTTTCCTTCTGTAATATGTAATCTGATATTCATTTCATCTATTGTATTTTTACTTCAGATACTTTATTTTTCATCTCCAGAACTTTTATTTGTGTATTTTATATATATTTCTTCTTGGTAAGCCTATTTTTCTAAATTATTCAACAAGTGTATATTTACAATAACTGTTATAGTACATTTGAGAATTCCATGGACAGAGGAGCCTGGCAGGCTACATTCTATGGGGTCCCAAAGAGTTCAACACAGCTAAGTCTAACACTTTCACTTTTCACTCTTTCCACTTTTATCTTTTTAAGCAAATACTGAAAACTAATTGGACAGTGTGCCAATCTTACTTAGAATTATGTTCATATATAGTAGGACAATTACCAACTATTACACAATGGAAGAAGTCCATGCATTTGTAACAGTCATGCATTTGATTTAATCGTGCTATCTCCTTTGCAACAGAATTCTTTCATATTACTCATTTTACCATATTCAGATCAATTATCATTCTTCTTAGAACAAAGATATAATCAACATAACAATGCATAATTATCTATTCTTAATTTTGCCTACTAATATAATAACTGCTCAAAGAAGGTGATTCCTTTCTTAAACAAAATATTTTTCTCTAAAAATACATTTTTAAATAAAATTTTAGACATCTGAAGTAAAGTTTAATTAATCTCACTCTTAAGAGCATAATGATGCCAAAGATTCATGAAAAATCCTTTATGATTTTAATTTTTCGTTGAAAACTAATTTCCCACTCATTTTCCTCTCATCGTTCCAGCACTGCTATATAAATATACTCTGATATTTTTGACAGAAACACTCAAGTAGTCATGAGTCTACAAAAAATGCACACTTGTGGTCTTGTTTTGTAGTTTTGCTTTCACATAATTGAAATTGTGCTATGAAATTTAAACATATTTCCATGTTTTTGTAGGGAAGTAATTGATATTTTTCTAGATGATTATTTCTTACTGATGGTCACTAAGTTACGACTTTGATTACATGAATAACATGGACATCTCCATAATAATTTTATCCATATTTATACTAAGTTTGGCTCATCAGGACAAAAGGCATATCCATACTTAATA
>SJYA01011963.1:0-11903 GCA_006410615.1 Neotragus moschatus
GTTCATATGATTCCTTCCTTCACCCTTCCCTTTCTTTCTTTCTCTTTTTTTTCTTTCTTGAATTTTAAACTTTTCATTATGGAAAATCTTAAATATATATAACACTAATATAATGAGATTACATATACAGGTCATGCAACTTTCACCATCATTAATTAACTTTTGCTCCCATTCCCTCCCAGTACCACTGGATCATTCTGAAGAATATCTTACACATTATGACATTTAATCTGCAAATAATTCGGTATATCTGTAAAAGATACTTTCTCTTAAAAAAAAAAAAAAAAACCATAACACACTTAAAGGAAGAATAAGCTCTTAACTTTATCCAGTATTCACTCATTAGATATTTTCCCATTGTCCTTTATGAAAATAGCTGGTGGTCTGAATAAGGATTCATATAAAGTCCATGTGTTGCGTTTGGTGGATTTATCACGTAAATGTTTTCCCACCCACAGCCTTCTTTTCCCTTATCCCCCCTGCAATTGATCCATTGGAGAAACCAAGTCCTTTGTCCTGCAGAGTTTTCCACATTGTAGATTTTGTTGATTCTGTGGAGAATTTGACTTTAAGTGTTCCTATACCTCCCCATCTGTTTTCTGTATTTTCTGTTTGGCTGTCAGATATTGAGACTTGGGGAGATTCCGGTTGGAATTTTTCCCAGGAAGACTTCATGGGTGGCATTTTGCCCTTTAGTCAGCAGACGTCTTGGGGCCCCTTTTGTGATGACGTTATTAATCCATCTATCACAGAACTCTGCAGCAGCCTCTCACCTCACGGACTTTGCTGCCATTTGTCGTCATTGTCTAGACCCACTATTTCCTTAGTGATGTTCTAGCTAATTCTCTCATTCCTTCTTCATTTAGTGGCAGGCCTACTATCGTAAACATTTTTGTTCCTTTATCCCTATTTAGTCACCCTAAGGAAGAGTTTGAACAAGCCAAGACAGAATCGATATTTTATTTTTCCCCTTATTTACCAATTTTCAAAATAGTGAGTGAATTACCAAACATTCTGAAAGATAGCCAAACAGTTTTTTTTCCTTTTGAAGTATCATGAAGAGCTCATCTTCTGAGATACTGGATGGATTTTCTTCCATAGCAGTCATTATTATTTTCATCGTTCAAATTTCTGTTTGTTTTGACAATGGAAGTCCATGAAAGGGGCATATCTGAAGCTGAAAACTTGAAAAGGGAAGTGTTTAAAAAGTAAGAATTGCTTTAGGCACATTTGAAAATAGGGCAACAGGGTTAGAGTTGGTCTGTCTCGGTTTCCTTTCATCAGCTGAATCTTGAGCTTGGGTTCACTGAGGACAGGTCTTGCATCCGTTCTGAGATCTTCATACCTCACGACTAGTTTCTTTTTCTCAGTTCTCCAGACCTAGTTTCTTTTTGTTTCAAACTTTTAATTTGTGCCGTTACAGAGGTAGCAGATAGTACATCAACTCTGTTTTCTTCTGGGATTCAATTCCCTGACCAACCACAATCAATTTTTTTAATTGATTGAGCTGTGACCTTTACCCTGATGCCATTATAAAGATGGTGAAAGCCACAGAAACAGCAGAGGTTCTAAAGTGCTTATTTATTTATTTTTTTTAAAAAGACCAATATGATCGCTGAATAAGTGGAGGTATTTTTGTGTATGAACGTTTGAAATGACAAACTTTGTTAGAGAATTCAGCTGATTGGCAACACACAATCAATATTCTTTCCACTGAGTTTTCTCATTAATAGCATGAGATATGAGAAAGGGGAAAAAACATGGAAGGTTAAATCCAGATTACAAAACTTTAATTTCTGGGTCTTGTATTTGTAGCTAGATTGTTAAAAGGGTGAGGAAAACTCATTAATTGGCTGTAAGAGCTAGCATAGATATTTTTCACAATTGTCAGGATGTCATAGAGTTTATAAGGAAAGCCCCAGCATTAAAGACACCTTCAATGGTTTTAGTAAATTACTTTTTCTGTGGCTTTCAATGACTGATGTAAATTTGGTCGCATTTCATTTAGGTCACGGGCATGATAAAGACATAGTCCGCTGGTAGCTGATTACAGGACAGAAGCCCTGAAGCCCGTGGTTCCCAGGGGCTCTGTCAGCCACAGGCCCTGCTCCCAAGGGGCTCAGCGGGCTGGGTTCCACGGGTCGTGGCCACCTCCCCACCCGGCAGGTGGACCCACTGTGTGCCATCACCGTGATCCCAGGGCATCTCAGCCTGGAGATGTGGACTAAGCATCCTTGCTCTAGACGGCCTCCATCTGGAAGCCAGGAAGTCATGTCTTTCTGCCAAAGGTCAGCTAAATTGGAATGAATCTGGTCCAAGCAGAACACCCCTGTTGTTAACTGGGACATAAAATATAAGAACAAGTGTCTTTCAAGATAAAATTGAGGGGAAAAGGACTCATCCTAAAATGACTTTGACAAGTAAGCATTGTTGTTCCTGCCTCCTGGTGCCCTGGATCAGGATTCTACTTTCACTCCCCACCCCCATCTTTGTCTGCAGGTTTTCCCCGGAAGGCACTTCCGCAGAGAGAAGCACACCCCTGCCAGCACCTTGGGGTGGCTCTGTCTGGAAATAGCCTCGTGAGCTCTCTTCTTCGTGGCTGCCGTAAAGCCTCTCGTGGGGCCAGGGCGCCTGCTGGGCTCGCTTGGTGGGAGTTAGCATTCCTGTTCCCACACTCTCCCTTTCCTCCCATTTCTCACGGTACCTGCTCTCTCTGCAAGAGGCAGCTGTGGGCTACCTAAGGAGGAAGAATTGTGGCAGAAAGACGCAGGTCCTCTTCTCCAGCACATTCTAGTAATTCTCTCTATCATGGCTCTCATTTGGGGAGTGCACCCCAGTGAGGTTACCATATCCCCTCTGTCACCAGATTTATCCCCAGCACATCCCTGGCCTTGTAGCTACACCTCCTTCACCGGGTGACGAGCAGACAGGCCTGGGAGGCCTGCCCCTGGGGCTGTGGTCTGTCTCCCAGGCCTATTCCTTCTTGTTTTGGAGGTGCTAAGGGGGCCCCCATGAGCCTCCCTGGGAAGGAGTTCGGAATCACACAGCAAGCCATTTTGCCACGGCAGTTGAGCTTATTCACTTTCTTTCTTTTTAAAATTTATTTGTTTACTTGGCAGCAGCAAGTCTTAGTTGCTGGCTTATTCACTTTCTATCTGGGAAAGCTAGAGAAGACTTAAGAAAGAAAATGAGTGTAGAGAGAATAAGGAGGCATGTGGAGTTCGGACAAAGGAGTCTATTATCATGGTATTTTCTATTTTCTTAAGCTATGTGTATGGCAGCCCACTCTAGTATTCTTGCCGGGAGAATCCCATGGACAGAGGAGCCTGGCCGGCTATGGTCCGTAGGGTTGCAAAGAGTCAGACACAACTAAAGTGACTTATCATATGAGGCAAGGGCCATGAGATGGGAAAATGTAAACACCCTGAATGAATGTTTGTCTCCAAAGAAACCAGATAAATGTCCAGATGTATCACCCCTGTGTTAACCGACCTACTGTGGCACGGATTCTGTGGTGGCGATGACGATTCTTGAACTCTGACGTGTGGGTGCTTCTCGCAGGGCGCAGCTCCGTTCCTTGTGTGCGCCACGTCTGGTACCACGGTGCTGGGGGCCTTCGATCCTCTGGATGAGATAGCGGACATCTGCGAGAGACATGGCCTCTGGCTCCATGTAGACGTAAGTTCACCCGTGTGCGCCCGTCTGTGAAACTGTGTAGCCTTTCTGCAGCTTTGGTGGGAAATTTTTCATACTCTCAGGAGCTAGACGTGAACTCTCCAACTCTTTGTATCTAAATGTACATATATTTCTAATTGGGACTTCCTAGGTGGCTCAGTGGTAAAGAATCCACCTGCCAATGCAGGAGACACAAGAGATGTGTGAGCCCCTGATCCCTGGGTCGGTAAGATCCCCTGGAGAAGGGAAATGGCAGCCCACCCCAGTACTCTTGCCTGGAAAATTCCACGGAGAGAGGAGCCTGGTGGGCTGCAGTCCACAGGGACGCAAAGAGTCAGACACGACTGAGCAACTGAGCAGAAGCAAGAATATTTCTGATCAGGGGAGATAAACATGTCATATCCTGTTAGGTAACAAGGAAGAAGCTACCCAAGACTCGATGGGTAGTTTGTCTTAGTTTTCCAGGTTTCCTCTTATTTCCTCTTGTCTCCTGGATAATTTCCTTGAGTCTACTGTCATTAAGACAGCATGGTATGGGGGACCCCTTCCACACTGTGGAGTCAAGAGGCTGATTTAGGATTCAAACCTGCCTCCTGTTCATTGTGACCCCAGCTCACTGGGTTTTGGTTTCATTTGTAAAGAGGGAAATAAGTGCCTGATGTGGTCAGTAAAGGATCTTCTAGCTCTAATGTTCTGTGATTCCAGCCAGCTGGGAAATGCCCAAAGGTGCATAGCTGCACTGCATGCCGTAATTAAAGCAGCTGGATCTATCATAGACAGCTGCTGGAGAGTGACTGGGATAACATATATTCTTTATAATTTTCTAACTTAAAGGGTTGGCCTTTTTGTGTGATTAGTTCTGTAGGTCCTGGGGTTGCTCATAATATTGTTTTCCTTGATTAAAAGTAACTTAAAGTTCTACTGATCCAGGGTTAAAAAATTGAGTTCAGCTGGTTAAGAATGCTTGTTGAGCTTCCTGACCTTGGGTGTGGCTGACACCAGCAGTTAATTAGTTTGGTTCAGCCTGGTAGAAAGAGCCATGGAACCCGAAGATTAGACTTCAGGGAACTTTCCTCCAGTAAGTGAGTGGTTCATACCTTCCTTATCAGACCAAGAAAGGACAATATTTTTGACTCACTGAACATTTGTATGGGGCATACACCCACACCTAATTTTATAGTTTGGATGACTGAAAGTAAGGTTTCTATGATATAATATCAAAATAACTTTTTAGCAACTCAACGCTTTCATTGAATATATACTAATATTTGGTAAAAGCAACAGTAGTCATATGAAGCTCTCTAGATTTATAGGCTTGATTAGTATGCAAATGGCAATATGTCAGGTAAATTATTTGTGACTTCTTTAAGTGAGATTGCAGGATTTGTATCCATTCACGTTTCAACTTATATGTTATTGATTTTTATAGACTTAGAAGTGTAATAATACATTATGTCCTGAAAGATAATGTAAAGTGAATACTTTTGTGACTGTGGAAATAGGGGCAGAATCAAACATATGAGCATTACACTTAAACATTCCACTCTCATAAAAGAGACATCAAATATGGATTGTATAGTTTATGTAAAACAGAGTAACTACAGCAGTTTCCAAATTGGAAATGATGTTAAGAGATTTATGGTGCTTAGAGAGAATTGTGATTGATAAGATGTGAATGAAAACCTCTCTAGATTTTTTAAAAAGCTGAGGTTGAGTTTTTTTAAGAAAACCTTTTTATAAGGGAATATTTGAACCACGAAAATTGTTCTGTTTGTATGTTTGTAGTATTAGATTAAATTTGACAACTGTTTGTGTGACTTATTAAAGAAATTGGCTCTAACACTGAGACAACACTCATTCACCCTCTAATGTTACAGATATCATTCTGTTAACATTTTAAAAAACAGTATTTATTTTTGGCTGTGCTGGGTCTCCGTTGCTACCCATGGGCCTTCTCTGGTTGCGGCAGCTGGGGCTCCTCTTCAGTGCTGTGTCCAGGCTTCTTCTGCTGCAGAGCACAGGCAGTAGGCACATGGGCTCAATAGCTGTGGCACGCGGGCTTAGCTGCGCCACACACGTGGCACCTTCCCAGACCTGAGATTGAACCCGAGTCCTCTGAATGCTTAACCACTGGACCCCCAGGGAAGTCCCATTGAAAAAAATTCTATGTAGGAATATCTGGCTTTTCTTGAAGAAACTTTCTATACCAAGTTTATTAATTTGAAAGATAAAAAATTAATAACATTACAGTGATAACTTTGGCCTGTTTGAAGTTTTCTAGGTGGTATTTTAAAGAGCCTTTAAAATATTAAAAGCTGGTATTTACTTGGGTTTCTTTTTAAAAATGAAATCAGGATTGCTTGTTCCGCATTTTCCTTAAAGCCAAGTTGGCCAGCATGTACACCGTGTCTTCTTATTTCGAAGATACACATATTTTGTTTACATCTTTAATATACCTAATTGGTATGTTGATGTCATATTCTTTTCTTTCTCAGCAGTCCACAAAAGAATAGTTCCCTTACATCTGATAGTGTCTGAAATTTGGTTAATCACAATGCATTTTTAAACAACTGAATAAGAAAAAACTTAGTCGCGTTGAAAGTTTTGGCTGTGAGAGCCAGGGTTATTGCAGCCTTTGCCTGAGACCAGGATTTCAGGGCTAGTCCAACTCTTTTCTGAAGCGGAGGCTGTGGCCACTGCAAATCCTCACGCTCCCCACCACACTTCCATTCCAAGTCCTCGTCCTGGAGAAGGTGGCAAAGACCTCACTTAAAATCGGCGGCTCTAGGAGCTGCCGTCTTTCCATTCCACCCTGCCTCCACTTCCCTCTCAAGATTAGCCCTACAATTTAAGATTATTAACTAGTTACTTAAAGAGAAAAACATAAGCAAACAGTCCCCATGGCACCTAACTCAGAGGTCCATGGTGACATCCATTGGTTTGATGTTGTGGCGAGCTTTGGAATGGGGAAGTTACAGAGGGAAGCCAGTATAAAGAGGACCCTGGCATCAGGGTGTTGTGTTTCTCCTTAGCTCTTTTGAGGAATGCATTTGTGGCTGAACTGTTTCTAACCTAGCCAGTACTGTGCGGTGCTGTGCTGAGTTGCTCAGCCATGTCCAACTCTTTGAGACACTACGGACTGTAGCCCGTCAAATCCCTCTGTTCGTGGGGATTCTCCAGGCAAGAATACTGGAGTGGGTTGCCGTGCCCTCCTCCAGGGGATCTTCCCAACCCAGGGATTGAACTCAGGTCTCCCACATTGCAAGTGGATTCTTTACCGTCTGAGCCACCAGGGAAGCCCTCAGCCATGCCTAACCACCCTGTAGACCAGTGAACTGATGCCGTGAAAGAGCTCCTGGGATTTGAAAACTGCAGTCCAGCTCACTAAGATGGGCAGAACGTTGTCTCCTTCTTGAGGAGGAAGAAGAGGCGGTGGGCAGTGCAGGAGACAGCAACAAGAGCAGCTGTGTGAGCTGGGCAGAAAGGGTGAGAGTACTGGGTGTGGCTGAGTCCTCCCGATTAGCCCTTCCCCTAGTTGCCGTTGGTAGGTTCTCAAGAAGCTGAAGGATATGAGAATTGAGAAAAGCAGGCAACTGAGAGTTTAGAGTGTGTAAGAGAAGTAAAAGAACCTAAAATGTAAGTGATTTTCATGTTTGAGAGGGTCAAGTTCTTAAAACCCAGGCCTGGGAAGGCTCAGTTAGCAGGTTCAGATCAAGTTTTCCCAGAGGCTGAGGGCAGGTTGCCTCCACAGCTCAGCCTTGGTCACACATGGTCCGTCATGAATGACGGTGGGAGACAAGGGCAGGGACAAGGGGGCTTGACTGGCAATCCTGATCATCAGTCCCTTATCTGGGAGTCTTGAGGACGTGCTTCTGCACCAGTTTTGGCCCACAAACCTTTGGGACCTTCTGGGGTCATTGGAGAGTCTAGTCCAGGGAAGCAGGGCTGGAATGTGAGGTAGTCAAGGTTCCTTAGGGTTCATTGGGCAGATAATTGTTTTAAGCAAAGGAAAGGAGAGCTGAGAGTAAGGAGAGGAAAGGAAATCCGAGTCAATAAGCCTGGAGGGGAAGGAGGAAGAATCAGTGTAAGAAGTAAGAACGTCAGTTTGATTCCTGAAAACTTGATGAGACATTCACTCCCAGGGCCATGTCCCAGGCCCAGCTCCGCAAGTGAGCCCCTCCTTAAGGCTGCAGCCTGCGTGGCTCGCTCTCCTGCCCCTGGCCAGCCCTGAGCGGGAAGGTTACCCTTGTGGCCACTCTTTGCTGCCCACCGGTGAGCTTAGCTTTTGTGATGCTCTGAGAACGTGGAGACCTCTCACTTCCTTCCTCCTCCACATCCATGGTGCACACAGTCTTGCCATTTCTTTCCATATGATATTGGGCTCTTTAACTTTTGTTGGAATTGTCAACATTAAAGGACTATTGTGTACTTTAGATTCTAAGATTTTAGAGCATGTGGACTGTGTCTTTTGTCCACAGGCAGCTCAACGAGTTACTTACCAGTCTCTTTATAACGTGGGGATTTAATTCCTAAGCGTCAATGGAGACCCTTCTGTTGCAATGTGGTTCAGATCACCTGAGCAGAGCTGGTGATCAAAATTTCCCAGAGTCCACTGGGGACTCAAACCAGGGCTCTGTGACAACCTAGAGAGGTGAGATGGGGTGGGAGGTGGGCGGGAGGCCCAAGAGGGAGGGAACATATATTTAGCTCTGGCTGATCCATGCTGATGTATGGCAGAAACCAATTGTCCTTCAATTAAAGACAAATAATTAAAAAAAATTCCTAGACTCCATATTGGTTGAAACTGACTTACAGTATCAAATGACAACTGGCCGGTGAACAAATCACACTGAAATAACGTGGTTTGGGTTGTATCACTATCTCAACAGGCTTCCTGGGGTGGCTCAGCCTTGATGTCCAGGAAGCACGGCAGGCTCCTGCAGGGTATCCACAGGTAAGCGTGGTCTCCCAGGCCCGGTGCCTTTTCTTCAGGCAAGGGAACTCTCTGGACTTTGCCCACCTAGGTGACATTTTGATAATAGGCCCCAAACTAAGTAATTTTTTGCTTAAAAAAAAAAAAAATCTCCAAACAACAAACTCCCCAAACCACTCACACCAGGAGTCCTCTGGAGCGCTGACTTGGACGTGAATACTGAATGCCCCTGCAGTGGGTCATAGCGTTCTTCCCACCAGAGGAAGCTGAGTCTCTCCTCCTTACCCTGCTTTTCCTCTGTTTAACATAACAGAGCTGACTCTGTGGCGTGGAACCCACACAAGATGCTGATGGCTGGGATCCAGTGCTGTGCTTTCCTCGTCAAAGACAAATCTGTGAGTCTTCCTCTCGTGGCCTTTGGGCTTGGAGGCGGGTGGATTACCAGATTCGCATTTTTGCTTGTGTTTTGTGCCTGGGGCCAGAGGTGGATGTCAGCCATTGGTAAGTNCTGAGAGTAAGGAGAGGAAAGGAAATCCGAGTCAATAAGCCTGGAGGGGAAGGAGGAAGAATCAGTGTAAGAAGTAAGAACGTCAGTTTGATACCTGAAAACTTGATGAGACATTCACTCCCAGGGCCATGTCCCAGGCCCAGCTCCGCAAGTGAGCCCCTCCTTAAGGCTGCAGCCTGCGTGGCTCGCTCTCCTGCCCCTGGCCAGCCCTGAGCGGGAAGGCTACCCTTGTGGCCACTCTTTGCTGCCCACCGGTGAGCTTAGCTTTTGTGATGCTCTGAGAACGTGGAGACCTCTCACTTCCTTCCTCCTCCACATCCATGGTGCACACAGTCTTGCCATTTCTTTCCATATGATATTGGGCTCTTTAACTTTTGTTGGAATTGTCAACATTAAAGGACTATTGTGTACTTTAGATTCTAAGATTTTAGAGCATGTGGACTGTGTCTTTTGTCCACAGGCAGCTCAACGAGTTACTTACCAGTCTCTTTATAACGTGGGGATTTAATTCCTAAGCGTCAATGGAGACCCTTCTGTTGCAATGTGGTTCAGATCACCTGAGCAGAGCTGGTGATCAAAATTTCCCAGAGTCCACTGGGGACTCAAACCAGGGCTCTGTGACAACCTAGAGAGGTGAGATGGGGTGGGAGGTGGGCGGGAGGCCCAAGAGGGAGGGAACATATATTTAGCTCTGGCTGATCCATGCTGATGTATGGCAGAAACCAATTGTCCTTCAATTAAAGACAAATAATTAAAAAAAATTCCTAGACTCCATATTGGTTGAAACTGACTTACAGTATCAAATGACAACTGGCCGGTGAACAAATCACACTGAAATAACGTGGTTTGGGTTGTATCACTATCTCAACAGGCTTCCTGGGGTGGCTCAGCCTTGATGTCCAGGAAGCACGGCAGGCTCCTGCAGGGTATCCACAGGTAAGCGTGGTCTCCCAGGCCCGGTGCCTTTTCTTCAGGCAAGGGAACTCTCTGGACTTTGCCCACCTAGGTGACATTTTGATAATAGGCCCCAAACTAAGTAATTTTTTGCTTAAAAAAAAAAAAAATCTCCAAACAACAAACTCCCCAAACCACTCACACCAGGAGTCCTCTGGAGCGCTGACTTGGACGTGAATACTGAATGCCCCTGCAGTGGGTCATAGCGTTCTTCCCACCAGAGGAAGCTGAGTCTCTCCTCCTTACCCTGCTTTTCCTCTGTTTAACATAACAGAGCTGACTCTGTGGCGTGGAACCCACACAAGATGCTGATGGCTGGGATCCAGTGCTGTGCTTTCCTCGTCAAAGACAAATCTGTGAGTCTTCCTCTCGTGGCCTTTGGGCTTGGAGGCGGGTGGATTACCAGATTCGCATTTTTGCTTGTGTTTTGTGCCTGGGGCCAGAGGTGGATGTCAGCCATTGGTAAGTGTTGATGGCATCAAATGGAAAGATGAATGGGCCCAGATAAAAGATGGAGTACTTCAGCTCAGGTAACCTGTGTTTAATTTAGGTGTTATATAATCTCATTAGTTATAGCTAAATGGTCTCCCTCGCTCTCTTTGGGGTTGTATTTTAAAGCTCAGTTTTAAACATTGCCAAAATTTTTCCCCCTTGATTAAGTCCGGGATTTAAGTTGTCTTGAAACTTCTCCCTGAGAAAGGAGAGCAGATGTGTGTCACACATTAAATTGAATGCCTAATATGCTTAGCTGGGGCTTAACAGCCCATTTTTATGGGAAGACGTTGGTTCAGGGCTGATCTCAAACCCTGATTTACTAGAGGATTGCCTGTCTCAAGCGATTGGTACTTAGCTTCTGTTGGAACGCTGGGGAGTGCTGGAGACTGGTGTGGATCGCTGTGCGGCAAGCAGGCTGAGGTTCTTCTTGGTTAGAGGTGAAAACCCTCTGCTTTCTGTGGGTTAAATAAGGATTCTTGTGGGCCGTGGCCCAGGCTGGGAAGTGCCGCCTCATTCTTAAGAAATGCCTCCTCAGGATCTGCGTGCAGCACGTGGGTGATCTTCCCTAGCCATCTGTTTACAGTTTTTCTTAGGGGACTCCCTTTGCCAACGCTAGAGTCATTTTCTCTTTTTAAGGAATTTCATTTCCAACGACAACCATATTTAAAACCTGAAATCTCATCTTGTCTGGGTCACAACTTTCTTTAAGAAAATATTTGGTGGTGTTTGCATGTCAGTGAGTGCCCTTTGTGTTTTGAGATGACCAGAGAGAGTGCTCGTCAGACACTATGGACAGATTCTGCATTTGGGAATATGAGTCTATTCCTTCATGTTTTATTAGATTCGCTACCTTGGACTGTGTTCAATGCCATNTCACAACTTTCTTTAAGAAAATATTTGGTGGTGTTTGCATGTCAGTGAGTGCCCTTTGTGTTTTGAGATGACCAGAGAGAGTGCTCGTCAGACACTATGAACAGATTCTGTATTTGGGAATATGAGTCTATTCCTTCATGTTTTATTAGATTCGCTACCTTGGACTGTGTTCAATGCCATTTAATTTTTATTAACTTAAGTTTTTAAATAGTAGAGTGACTTCATGTTATAACTGGAAGGTGGTTTAAGATCACTATACTATTTATGAACCAAAGAATATATTCAACTTGCCTACAATTGCATATATAGGACATGAAAGAGGAATAAATCAGGTTTTCCTGTGGTCCTGATATAGGAACAAAAATACTATGCCGAGCATCCTTCAAGTACCAGGCATTTTACATCTGCTTTCTCCCTCATTCAGTGGTCTGGATGACTTCTTTATCTGTTACTGTGATGCTCTCA
>SJYA01011964.1:0-12168 GCA_006410615.1 Neotragus moschatus
AAGTGAGCGGAAGGATGACCATCATCCTGCTGACAGTCTAGACATCCCGAGTCTCTCCTCTGGCCCAGGACTTCATTGCTAAGTATGGTAACTGACTGGAAACATACATCCACCTGGGCTTCCCAGGGCTGCTAATGGTAAAGAACCTACCTGCCAATGCAGGAGATATAAGAGCTGTGGGTTCAGTCCCTGGGTCGGGAAGATCCCCTGGAGGAGGACATGGAAACCCACTCCAGCATTCTTGCCCGGAGCATCCCAAGGACAGAGGAGTCTGGCGGGCTCCTGGGAAGGAGTTCATGGGGTTGCAGAGTTAGACATGACCGAAGTGACTGACAGCCATGCATACATTTCCCTCCAACGATAGCAGCTCCTCCCAGATGCTTAAACATATAAACAAACATAATTACAATAAACATAATAAATCAACATAATTCTACCTAATACTGAAATGAGTTTTCCCACTTGACTTTCCCTTGAAACGATCTACACATTTTTTTTTAAAGTATAAGGATTTACATTTTGAAAATGTCATATTGTTTACATGTAAAACAATGCATGTATATTGAGCAGGCAGTCTGCAGATGCCTGGCAACCTCATTTCTAGAGCCATAAACAAAGGAAAACTTTAACGGCTGGATTTAAGTTGTTCACAATAATCATATTTTGTTAAGAAAGGAGAACAAGATGAAACAGAACAAGAAAGGCAAGATTGATACTGGGAAAATTTACATTTCCAGGGCAGGAAGGGAAGTATCTGCTCCATTTTGTTAATTTCTTGTAAAAATGTGACCCTTCTTATGTTGTCAGGGTTCCTCCTCTATTATGTATGAAGTGTCAATCACACCCTGCAAGTCTTAACTATCCACAGCTGTATCACACATCAAAGTACATCACTTTCCTAACCACACACAAAAAGTCTGAAGCGGGAGACAGAAGCTATTGACAGCCTTTGAACACAGTCTGTGGTTCATTCTTTGAAAGAAAAGTGAATATTCTTAAGCCCAGGAGAACCCATGTTCCTCAGAAGGAGCTGTGTTTAACTTTCTGTATCTCTGAAGATTATCCATCTGCATAAAAGTCAAAGGTCTCTAATGTTGATTTTCTATTTACTGATAGAAAAAGGGAGTGAAAAATTCACTCAGAGAGTTCTGAGGTTTTAAAAACCAGAAGCAGGTCAAGGGTGCAGAATTTTATAGGAACAGGAATAGTGAGAGCCCACCCCGTATTCTGCATGATATAAACTCCACATTGACAATTACTCACTTTCAAAAGATTAATAAAGGCGTTTTCTATTAACAACAAGAGGAAACGTAAGTAAGTTTCTGTGAAGAAAGGCATAGAGATTCACCAGGCATCTGGAAAAGAACTGCTTAGAATTCACAATTAATTTCAAAGGTTTTTAATTCATTAGAGAACACTTCCTGAATAATTCCAATTTTAATCTAACACTTAGCTCCTTCTTCTACAACACTAACCTTATCAGAGTATACTAAAGACTAAAAGGAAAAAATGTAAAATAATTTATTCTTACAGTATTTTTATATGAAAGACTACAATAAACCCTTGAAGTCATCCCATAATATAAACACTACAGACAAGGAACTTGAATCTCAGCTTAGTTGTAAAATCATTAAAAAAAAAAAAAAAAAAGGACTAAACAGCATAACAGCATAGAATGATGAACTCTGATAATGGAGACACTAAAGATAAAGAAGAAATCTTCTGAAATAATTATTGCACAGTTTCATTATGTAGCACATTATGTAGTTTCCATATTAAATCAGGGTGGGCTAATTAGCCTATGACTCTCCTGGAGAAGGCAATGGCAACCCATTCCAGTACTCTTGCCTGGAGAATCCCATGGAGGGAGGAGCCTGGTAGGCTACAGTAGTCCACTGGGTCGCAAAGAGTTGGACACAACTGAGCGACTTCACTTTCACTTTCACTCTGTGAAGAAGTTATTAGGTTTTGAGGCCTCTAGTTGAAAGGAAAGTTGAGATGTATATATAAACAGATGCACAGACAGACAGATCTCTGACACCACTCAGAACTACTACTGAGAATCACTTGAGGGGAGAAGCCTTGAAACTTGCATTTAAAGAAGACCTCAAGTGATCAGTATGCACACACACTTTGCAAAAGATTATTCAAAAACTCAACATCATGACCACAATGCCAACATCTTCAACAACAATGGGAACCTGTTTAGTACCCAAAAACGTACACTGGAGAGATGCTTGATGTCCTCAAAAGCCGCTCTGCTTCCTTTGAGATCCTCATGGCTTAAAGTTATCTGGATAATTCCATTATTATCCATTATGATGATAAATCCCAGATAATAGATCCATTACCTTGGATTTGAATTTACAATATCAACATGTTAGATGAGGTTTCTTGGATCTTACCAAGGTGCAGGGCCTCCAAAAACAAATACAACCCCCCAAAAAACTGAATAAAGGTGCTTAGAATCAAGCTAATGTTTTATGCCACTTAAGTCTCAGGTTGTAACAATATCCTAAAAGTGACTCACTGGTGAAAACCTGGGAAGTAATACCAGCTTGATTCTTTCATGCCTCTGTTTCTCTTGATCTCATGGTAGTAACAAGGATAATTTTTAAATCACAAAGCATTATTCATCGCTTCTGGCTTTACAGACAATGGGGACAAAATCATGTTAAGATTATAAGTATTAAGATGGAAGCATCTCTTTTATTCTACTTATATTTGGAGAGAATGACAACAGTGAAATATCCCTTTTATAGCTTTCCCAAAGCTAAAACTAGTGCAGGATAAAGCAGGAGGATTTCAACCAATAAATTGCAAAATGCATGAGAAGCATTAAAGATAAAGTAGTTATTTTTAATACTTGTCCATGCCTGTATTTTTTTTTTTCATCAAAGAAGTTTTAGCAAGAGACACATGTGGCAAGAGATACACAGAGTGGGTCAAAGTCACAGTGATTCTAAATCAAGTTAATTTATTGAAGTGTTATTCCTAAGTAGAACGCTTCCCACATATGCAGAAAGAGGTTTTGTTCAGTGGGATGGGTGACATCTCCTCCGTTTGGAACAAAGGTGTCCAAGACTAAAGACAAATCTGCAGCCTCCCTACAGTGCTGAGGGCCCTTTCTTTCCCCCAAACTAGGGCATGGTAGAAATAGTTTAAGGAAATTGCAGCTAATGTTAAAAAAAAAAAAAAAAGGAAAAGAAAAAATGTGTTTCAAAGAGGTTGATGTGGGCAGTGGGGAGGGGAGAGTATACACTGTACATTATTTCCATGAAGCTGTCACAATTAGTCAGTATTAACCAGTTCAGTGAAACAATTTTCTCTTATTCTTTTTTTCTATAATGGGGATTTTAATTCTGGTATTTATCCACTTGAGTACTAGGGTCTAAATTCCACCCTACATATAGACAGATTAATATTGTCAAAGAACCTTTAAGGTCATCTTAACATCACTGTAGAAGAGACTTATTTCCTTGCACTTAGGCAAACACTTAAATACGATTATCTGATTTTCATACTCATAGGTTGTTACCTAAGCCCAGTGGCTGTGCAAGCTGAAGGCAAGCTCAAGGGGTTGATTTCTTTCAGGACCAATTATTTTAGGACGAAGTTTTTTCTGTGCCCCAGATGGCAAATCTAAGCCAAATTTCTTGTTTCAAACATTGGCTTTTTCTGGTTTCCAAAGTCGCCTGACCACACAATGTTACTGGTTTGACTCTATCAGTTATCACCACTGGTCCAGAAACCCAGCTTCCTAGTCCAATGGCACAGGAGCCCAGGCAACCCATGAGTGCAAATGCTATAGGCTGCAGAGTGTCTATCCTTTTAACTCAGATGTCTTCTTCTGATGTGTTAGCTAAACAAACAAAACTAAAAGACAATATAGCTTTGTCATCTACTCTGCAAGAAGCACTGAAGCAACTTCTTAATTCTAGAGAGAGATGAACCTCATCAGATATATAAAAAAGGCTAAAGGGCATGTGCAGTGTAAGTTACATACATGCAAGCTCTGATGGCTTATTATCACTATAAGCTCAGCAGAAAACTTACCAGGGGCCCATTTAGATTTCAGTAGAGCATAGAGTATTTAATATGCTATTTGCATTTTGACAGCTTAGAAATGTCTACACTGGATTTGCTGTTTCGTCTGCAATGAGTGCTAACCGGACACCAGAGCCTTTGTTTATCTATTCCTTAAAGGAAGCAGAACCATTTTCTTGACATTTTCAAAGCCCTATCGGTATTTGCTTCAGACAGACAGCTGGAGACTGAGGAAGCATTGCCCCCAGGAGGAGCTGTTTGTGCCTGTAGGAACTTCCACCGCATTCCTGGCACTCTGCCCAGCAAGCAGGACTGGCCAGCTGAAAGCCAGAATCAAAACAATGACCCCTGGCCTCTGGGTTAGTGCAGATTCTGACACCTGAGGGAACTCTACCATCAGTTACTACCTGCTACTGCTCCTTGGAACTTGTTTAATGAGACCTCACTGTCCTACCAATTCAAGTTTATAAAATGTGTCATTTAGGAAGAATGCTTCCCCTTTGCTTACCTTTTGAAGGACTTAAAATCCCCAGAGAAGAATTATATAGGTGCTCCAAAAACACTAGAGCTATGGGCTGAAGAGTTATAAATCGGAAAAGAAAAAAAAAATCCCCTTGACAACTCAATAAAAAATAAATGTGATTTGCTAAGCAAATCATGGATGTAGAAATACTAACTTCCCCTTAGATGGCCTGCCTTTTTAGTGTGTGATGGATCAAGGTTTGTCCCTGGAAGTCTCTTCACAGGATTTCCTGTATCCCTCAGGAGACAACGCATACAGACACATCCCTGCAGTTGCCTAGCCATGAGGATCCCAGCCAGCAAATATCCTGGCGACTCATAGAAGTATGAAGGTCTGGGAGACCTTGTCTGTCTGTCTCTTTCTCTCTCTCTCTCTTTCCCTCCCTCTCTCCCTCCCTTCCTTTTCTGTAGAGGTTTTTGTGGAAGTTTGGCAAGGATCGCTTAAATCTTTGCTGGGGTCCGTGAATTTCAGAATCACAGATTTTGAGAAACATCACCTTTCTCTCCCAGGCTTCCTATGGTGAGACCCATAGAGCTACTACTATATGTACCTCTTTTTAGGACCCTTCTGAATAATGCCTGCAAATAGGTGCATTCTCCTTGCTGCAAAAACTGGCAAGACACAACTGAGAGGCAAACTTTCTCCAAACAGCCCGTAGATCAGCCCCGATAAAGAGCGCAATCTGTGTTCACGGAATGAATTATTCCACCTACTTACTAGATGAAAATGGGAGAGGTTTTCAAGCTTTCTTCCCTTTCCTGGGATCCCTGCAATTGCGGGGCTATTAAGGAGGTGTGCACACATGAGACCCAACCTTCACAATCGCGTTAATAATCCAAAGGATAAAGAATATCACAGGGGATTCCCAGTCCCTTCAGCCTCCACAATCACCTACAGCCGTTGACCGCGGTACAGAAGGTACAGCGTTCTAAAGAGGCCGCCTCCAGCCTCTCACGACTCGCAAACAGGTCACGAATCCCGCCCCACACATCAGAACTGCCCGCCCGCCTTCGCCGCCGCGGGAGCGGCCCCCGCATCCCCGGCGACTCCTCGGGGAAGCCCTCCTGCGCTCCGGGGCCCGGGCGCCCCCGGCAGAGGTCCGACCTGGGCCCCCCGGGCGCCGTCTCCGAGGGGACTGCGCCCCAGCCCCAGCCACCCGGGCACACAGGGCCGCGCCAGCGCTGGCGTCACAGCTTCCGGCCCGCATCGCGCTCCCACGCGACCGCTGGCGCTTCCACTCGACCCGGCGGCGCAGAGGGGTCGCGGCCCCGGTCCCCGCGGGGGCGACGGGGAGCCGCGCACACCCTCCGCTGCCTCCATCAGGCAGTAGCGCAGTGAGAGCGGCCGCCCGGCCCCTCCACGCGCAATCACACTCGCACCGCGCAGGGCAGAGGCCTGGGACCCTGTATTCCACTTCTTGGCTTCTACGGGCGGGACTTGGGACCCCCAGGACACAAGAGGCGCTGTGCTCCCTGCGGCGGCCCCTCCAGGACGCCCAGGACTTCGCGCCCCGAGCCGGGTGGACCAGGATCAGCCGAAGCAGCCCGGCCCGCGCCCGCGCCGGAGCCCAGCAGCTCTGCCCACCCGCGCGGGGGCGGCATCCGCCGGGCGCACACGTGTGCGGATTATTAAGCAGCCGGGGCACGGCGGCCGGCGTCTCGGCGCACCAACCCCTGCTAATTGCGGGGGAAGGGCGCATGGAGCGCGCGGAACCGCGGGGAAGCGAGAGTGCGCTAGGAGGCTGAGCTGCCTGGCGAGGCCCCGCTGCGCTCGGACCGCTGGGGTGAGGGGCGGGAAGTTGTGCAGAGTTGCGTAGCAGGTGTTTCCACTTTGCACAGGGGTTTAGTGGGCAAAGCCGGGTCCTGCCCCGACCCTGGACCCATGGAAGGTGCACACCTTCCAGGGACAGTCCTGTTTGCCCTCGACTCTTCTTGCTTCGCGCTCGTCCCCAGCCAGCCCAGCGCGCCGGGAGGCCGCAGCTCTCCCGGCTCGGCCCGCCGTCCTCCCTGGAGGCTCCACCTACGGCTCCCTAGGTGGGTCGGCAGGACCCAGCCGGGCAGAGGGGCAGGTCGGTGTCTTGAGGAAGCTCCCCAATCCCCAACAAGCCTGACTCCAGCAACTAACCGAGCATTTGCGCTCCCTGGGACCCTGGGGCGCATTCCCACGGACTCCCTTCTGAAACACCCCGGTGCTTGCGCGGAGGAGCTGGTGCCGTGCGGTGGGCTCTCAAGCAGCCCCAGACGCGGGCGGAGGGGAGGCACGGCGCGGGGACGCTAATCTGCGGTCTCTCCCCAGGCCGGGCCCATCTGGAGTTCCCTGCGGAACCAGAGACGGTCCTCCTTCGCCTTGTCAATCACCCCTGAATCTGGAACGCTGAAGGAATAGAAAATGGGCGGAAAAGAAGATGGAAGAATCTAGAGGAAAGGGGACTTTTATATGGGGAAAGAGCAAATAGCCGAAAAAAAAAAAAAAAAAAAAACCCACATGATTTGACTTCATCCTTTTCAAAGGAAAAGAAAAATAGAGACGTTTTCAGGAGTGGGACGATACGTGTTGATTGATGTGGGGGGTATACAAGGAGGCTAAAATGAGGAAATGGGAGCAGATAGTTTGCAATGTGACAATCAACAACCCCCCCCACCTCTGAATCAAGAGGGACCTTGTTTTCTTTCTTAGAGAATAGACAAATGCGGGAGCTGGTGCCAGCCACGGGGTTCCAGCCTGTAGGCTAGTTCGGGGAAAACATCCCCTAACTCGCTTCAAGGAGAACACCAAGTTCACGAGCTCCAAGCCAAGGAGCGACCCGGGGACACTCCTTCCCCTGACCAGGGGGTGGCAAGGCGGGAGAGCCCTGTGACCTGGCGACCATCTCTGAGGCTGAACCCGGTCCCGGGCTCCCTGCTCTCTCCACGCACCTCGCCAGCTCCTTCCAACTTGCAGGGAACAAAGTCCGGGGAGAGGCAGGTGGGGGCGGCCTGTCCAAGGATCTCCCCATCACTCCCCGAGGTCGTGGGTGGGGAGGGGGTGCGCGGCCCAGCGGCAGGCAGGTTCGCCCGTGGCACCCAAACCCCGAGAGAGCCAGAACTTGCCGGGCCACCTTGGCCCGGCCCACTTTCCCAGGCGCTCTGGGTCCGGGGAGAAAGTCCCGGAACCCCCGGGCCACCAGTACTCGCTGCTCCAGCATCTCGGAGGAGGCATCGCCGCCAGGCACCAAGCAGCTTCACCAACTCGGGATGGCTCCTTTCTCCCCAACAGCCCCCGGCGGGTGCCGAGAAAAGAGAGCATTTCGTTTCAGCCCGAGTGAGGCGGAAGGATGGCGGGGGTGGGGCGCGGGAGATGAGGGTGGGCAGAGGGCGATGCAAGCTGCCTGCCGGCATCGCGATCGCGGGGCGTCCGCGGTGGAGAGCCACCGGCGGATGCCGGCCCCTCGGCACGCTACCCGCCTCCGAACCGACCCCGGGCTCGCAAGCCGGGCCCCGGAGGGTTCGCGCATCGCCCGGGCAGCCGGCGAGCCCGCCTTACCTTGGGCTGCAGTGAGGAGCCCCGCGCACAGCGCCAGCAGCGCCAGAAGCAGCGACTCGAATTTCCCCCACGCAGTCATGTCCGCAGATATTCCACACGCGCACGACAGCGATGGCTCTTCTCGGACTCGCCCGGCTTCTCCGAGGCACAGCAGGGCTACGGACGGAGCCAGAGAATCACCCGAGGGCGAGGCGAGCTGGGGAGAGATCCCGGTCTCCGGACCGGCCGCGCATCCGACGCCTCCCGCAGGTCTGGGCGCCCAGCTCGCTTCGCTCTCATAGCATCGGGTCCCGAACCCACTGCAGGCAGAGCTGAGCTGCTCCGAGCGCCGACACCGGGCTGCCGGGCCGGGGCCGGGGACGAGCGCCCGCCCAGCAGGGCAGGAAGGCACCGAGGCTGCGAGGCTGCGGGAGGGGGCGAGGCGGAGAGAGGAGCGCGCGCCGCCGGAGAGACCCGGAGCGGAGGCAGCTGGAAAGGCAGCCAGCGAGTGGGAGCCGCGGGAGGGGGGGCAGGAGGCAGGGAGGGGGCGCGGGGGGCGGGAGGAGAGGCCGGCGCGGGAGGGAGGGCGGGGGGCGCGGAATAGTCTAGCTGCTTGCGAACTCCCGCCCCCNCTGAACTGAACTGATGAAACAGAAACTGAGCCACAGACAGAACAGACTGGTTGCTGCTGGGAGGGGGCGCGGGGGGAGGGAGGAGAGGCAGGCTCGGGAGGGAAGGCGGGGAGCGCGGAAGACAGGCTGCTCGCGGCACAAGGAGCCGCTGCCGCGGCGGCTGGACTCAACCATCCCTTCCCATCGAGAGGGGATGGAGCTGGGACGGCGCCATCCCGGACCCGGCCCGGCCTCGGGCGCCCGGCTCCCCGCGCCGCCCCGCGCCGCGCTCTCCCGCGCTCTCCCCGCGCGCCGCCGCGCACAGGCTGGGGAAGGAGACTTGTTGGGCGTCGGGCGGGGGATGCCCGCGCCCCCCACCCGGGCAAGGCCAAGCCAGCGGGCAGCTCGGCGACCTGGAGGGGTCCTGCGAGGGCAGAGGCTGGCCGCCATCCGCCGGTCTCTCTTCGTGCCCGGCCCGGGAGAAGCCCCCCGGCGCAACTTGGGAAAGAAACGCAGTGGCAAAGAGAACCGCCGAGGCTCTAGCTCCAAGGGCGGAGATCAGCCTCGGTTTATTTGATTTCGAGATCGTGTTTGTCAAGATGACGAAACGGCAAGGAGCTATTCTGATGTCCTGGCTTAGGTCAACCACGCACAAACCGAGGTTGGGCATAAAGTCAAAATGAGGAAGGGTGTTTGTCGAGGACTGATGGTGGGGTCTGATGATGAGAGGTGGCGCCGTGGGCACACCTACAGGTGAAACCCTATAGGAAATGGAATGGGTTGGGTAAGGACTCGCGGAGAAAGGAGAGCTTCTTTTCTGAATCTGCAAAGGGATGAACCGAGCGGACAGAGAGCCGAGCTCTGGAACCCGGTGGTTGACAGAATAAACCCGTTTTCACCCAACTCCCCAGAGAGGAGGTGTGTCCATGCAATCTGGAGGGACAAGGCATTTTAGGGGAAGGTTCATAGGAAATAGAAGCCATCGGTGAATGCTAGTCCTTCTGCAGGGACAAGGCATTTTAGGGGAAGGTTCATAGGAAATAGAAGCCATCGGTGAATGCTAGTCCTTCTGCAAAGGGGCGTTTCAAGGATTCCCCATTCACCACCAAAATGGGTTAGATAATTCCTTTATGGAATTGAAGGAACCAGAACATGGAAACCCCACACCTGTGCCCAGAAGGGTCTGCACACCAGCGGTGCTAAATGCTACATCGCCCACATTGTGGGGTGATTTGGTGAAGAGCCCACTGCTGGCAATGGGTCATGAGCTTCAGTCCACCTGCATTTTATCAGTTCGTCTTCAAGATTAAATAGGTTGACAAGTTCATAATGCTTTAGACCTCTGTCTGCTTTTCTTAGTGGTCCCTTGTCCCAGTGGTCACTGGGCTACATAAGAACACCATGGTGAATCTTGACGTTTCAGCCTCAAAGCCTGGTTGGTTGGGTCTGCCCACAGCACCAGGAGCACCTGGACCTGCCTTAGAGCTCCCCTCTCATACAGAAATGAGCATCTCAAGAGGACCAGCACGTTTGCTTCTCTGAAAACTGCAGTCCCAGATATGACCTGGGTTTGCTACTTCCTGAGTCCTATTCTGCCTGTCACCCCTAGGTGAGGGTGGGGGGAACAGAAGAGTGAATGGCTCAGTCTTTGGGGAATTCAGTGGGATTCAAATTCTTCAGGCTGAAACAGGCATGTCACCCCTTCTGAGATCTTAAATCAGACTGCAGATGGTACCTATAACTCAGCAAGTGAACAAAAACACGTTTTTAAGACCCATTAGGTGCTCCAAATAGTTCATTTCAAGCTCCTCATCAGGAAAAGGGGGGGGGGAGATCTCTTTGGGGAGCTAAAGAGCTGACTTCTTGAGAAACGGTGTCTCGTCTTTGCGCTGTTCTTCCTAATGACTTGTGTCACCAAGAAGGATTTCTGCCATTAAAAACCGTTTCCAAGTTCTAACCATCCTGGTCTAGGACTCAGGATGATTCTGACTTTATTAGGAATGTTCAGCGTCACCTGTGAAACTGAACACTCTCACACTTTATTGTGACCGGCCTCAGGCAGAGCACCATCTCCCCTGGGTTCTGCTTGAAGTCTGAAATGCCATCTCCTTTCTCTGGAGTGGGAAACATCTATCCAATTCCCATTCTTTGAGAAACAGTGATCCCCATAACCAGTAACGTTACCCACTTCTGCTGTTAATTTACCCACGGTATTTGGCCAGATCACATATCAGAGAGTTGCAATGATCCATGCTGAATTTCTGGTCCTAAGTATGAAGAGGGTATGGAGTGGCTGTCAAATAAGATAGGCTGATTTTGCAATATGGTTGTCTCTGTGTTGGTGGTGTACTATTTTCTCCCCAAGATCTCCAGGCTGGGCTGGGCTGGAACGCAATCGTGGGGCGCTGCTGCCACCTAGTGTCGAGCTTTTCTTGTTGGGTTTTTGCAGAGAAAGCCACAGTCCTCTGGTCTCTTATCTCATCTGAGGTTCCCTGCCTGGGTTCTGAAAGCCCCTCCAGAACACTCTGGCATCCATCAGGTAATCAGGCTATAGATGAAGCCTATTCTTAGGTTCCTAGAAGGCTATTCCCCTTGTGATTTTTAAATGACTGTGAAAGCCTTGATTTATATCTAACTCAAATGCCAGATATTTAGAGCCGTATTAACCAAATGGGATTAGAGGGAGTGAGTTACCCTAGGGAATTCACACCAGGCAGCTTTGTGACCACATGTCTGTGTTGGCCTGCGGGGCCAGGAGCACTTGGGCACTGAGTTTTTATAATCTGTTTATTTTTTCCCTCCATTTTCCATCCTAGGCATACTGCTCTCCATGGCCTTGGGACTCAGGCTGAGCAGCACAAGAAGCATCAGTGGTACCAGGGACGAGAGCTGAGTAGAGGAATCAATAAAGGCAAAGAGGGTCTGACATACTGGGATCGATAAAGACACCCCAGCCTCGTGTAATGAGTCAGGTGAAGAGTGGACAACACAGACATCCGGAAAGTGCTGTAACAGAAGAGGGAGAATGTTTTTCTCTTGTCTTTTTTTTTTTTTTCTTCAGGTGAACCACGCCTGAGAAGAGGACAGAATATATGAATAAGGTACTTGAGACATAAATGAAATAAATATAAATGAAAAACTTTGCTCACATGAGAATGCTAATTAGCCAGAGCTACACGTGTTGCGTGGGTGGATGTCTCTGAGAGTGCGGGGCGTTGCTGCGATTGCTAAATGGGACATCTTTTGACTCTGTTAATGGCATGTGCCGAATCCTGATGATGACCAGGGTACTGGGGAAACTCTCTCCTTCACAGAGGGGTGGGGATGGCATCACATGATTCGGGTTTCCCTAAAGGCAATGCCCATCTTAGGAGAGCAAGAAGGATGGGAGGGAGACGGGCGAAAAGGTAAGAACGGAGTAAAATGATCGCTTCCTGTTTGCACAACTCTTTATGCTGAATCTTGTTTCTACCATAAGATTATCAC
>SJYA01011966.1:0-12174 GCA_006410615.1 Neotragus moschatus
CAAAATATATATAAAAACATCTACATAAATTCTAAATTAAATAGTATTAAGAAATGGAATCCAGCATTATCTACTTAAAAAATATAATGCAATTATAATCAAGCTGAGTTTATCTTACTAAAGTCATATTGTTTATCTTTAAATCAGTGTAATTGATCACATTTAACAATATAGATAAAATAAATCAATAGATTAGGAGAAAATCTGATAAAGCTTACCATCCAATCAGGATAAAAATTCCTAGTAAACTAAGAACAGTAGTTATGTTCTTCATATGATAAAAATTTCTAGTAAACTAAGAACAGTAGTTATGTTCTTCATATGATAAAAGTATTTACAAAAATCACAACAGATGTCATGCTTAATGGTGAAACCTTTAATTTTTTTCTTTGATATTAGAAGCAATGTAAGCATTTCTAATTCTGCTTAACACTGCATCTGGTATCCAGATCAGTACATTAAGGCAAGAGAAAAAAAGACACAAGGATTAGAAATAAATAATTTCCATCATTAAGAATTATTTAACCACATATGTAGAAAACCCCAAATAATTTACATATAAATTATTAGATTTACATATAAATTAATTACAACAAATTATTGTAATATAATTATAATTTATAATATAATTTACATTACATATAGTTTATAATTTACAAATATATAGCATATAAATTACATACAAATTATTACACATTAATTTACATATAAATTATTATTATACAAAGAGTTCAAGATTGTATCTAATTTGCTGAATATAAAAATCAATGTACAAAAACTGATTTCATTCTGTTTACCAACATTAAACATTGTGAAAATACAATTTTGAAAAAGACATGATTTAGGACAGTTTTGAAAAAAATGAAATACTTAGAGTGAAATCTACAAAGAGATATACCAAATTCCTGTAGAGATAATTGTGGAACATTACTGAGAAAATTTAATGAAGAGCTAAATAAATGGAGGAAAATACCATAAGCATGGATTGGAATACTACGTCAGAAAATATGAATTATCACTGGTGTCTTATAGATTCAGTGAAATTCCAATCAAAATCCTAATCGTTTATATATATATACATATATGTGTCACTTGACAAGAGAATTATAATATATATGGAAATACAAATGAATATTGTTCAACAATAAAACGGGATGAAGTACTGAGGTATCTACATCATAGATGAACCATAAAGACATTTTGCTGAGTGAAAGAAAGCAGGCGTGAAAGGCTGTGTATTGTATGATAGGACTTCTATGAAGTGTTCAGAATAAATAATTCTATATGTAGATGAGGAAATTAGGTTATTTTGTCTAGGGCTAGGATATTTGATTGAAAATGGAAAATGACTGCTGATAAGTATGGACTTTCCTTTCGGGTGAAGAAAATGTTTTTAAAATTGGTTTTAGTGATGATTATACAGCTCTGTGAATGTATTAAAGCATTGACTTGTACATTTTAAATGAGCAAATCATAGTGTATAAATTGAATTTACATAATACAGTAATATTTAAAAATCCCCAAACTATATAGTATTTAAAAAGGCATGCTTAAGTAGTAAAATGATAAAGAAAATCAAGGAAGTGAATAAGATAAAACTTAGGAGAGTGTTTTTTTTTTTTTTTTTCCTATGGGAGAGAAGGAATTAAATTAGAAATATAGCAGAAGGAAGCAGGTGACTCTGGAGTGCTATTTTTGTCTCTTGCTTTACCTGGGTTATGGTTACACATGCCCTTATGTTACATTAGTATACTGAATTGTCCACTTATGTTTTAAATATCTGTATCTGTATTTGTGTTATGCTTCACAATAAAAATGTAACAGGATGTAAAAAAATTTATGTAAAGGCATAAATAGGAAAAATGATACGGTTAGAAATACGGTAAACCTATCAAGTAGTCGGTCATGAAGACACACCTGTACTGCTAGGAATGAAGGCTCTGGGTCTTTCTGTCAATTCTCCTCTACATGCTCCTCCTTTTGGCTCTCGGATAGTTTGGGGTCAAGTCTTCTATCCCTAGAACATTAAGAGGAGATTGTTACCTAAGACAAAGCAGTGATCATACATTTGTTTTCTTTTGTGTTCTTCATACTTTCTTGTAAGAGTAATGTAAGTAAGCAGAGTGTAAGGATAATGTGGCAATGAAGATGGTGATGAGGAGGGTGATGGTGGTGATGATATAATGGATAACCTTCATTCTGACATACCCTAAGACAGACAGTGTGCTTCATCTCAGGTAGTCTCCAAAACAATCACGGAAAGTAGTGAGTAATTTTCTTACTGATTTTTTTTTTCCTGTATAAGAAACAGAGGAATGGAAATTTCAAATGAGACACATGCAAGGTCACCCATTTGGAAAATGAAAGAGCAGTGATTGAAATTTGATATATTTCCTGAATCTGTTTTTTTGTCTCTACCTTTTGAATAATAAGTTTAGTATGACTACATTATACCATCTCATACTGATTTTTGTTCCTTTTCCGTCATTTGAGAGAGACAGGGAAGGCAGTACTAATTCCAATCTATGAGAAAGAAAAGGAGTCTTAGAGGCATCAAAGCATGCTTAAATTGTGACAGGTGACACTGAAATCCAGAGTCCAAAGGTCTACAGATTTGCCTGACGTGTCATGAGGTCTCATTGGTAATTAGGTACCTGGGGCGTGTTTCTATTACTCTTTTTTTCTTAACTGTGGAATTATTGAGGAAACATCAATCTCACACGTGCATTTCTTCTCGAGTCACTTGAGAAGGCTGTAATTAGGTTGAATTGTTTAGCCATAGCATGTTCTAAGTGGAGCTTCCTACACTTCAAATCAAATTCCTCTGCTTCTTTGAAGAGCCTTTTCCTCCCTCCTCTTCTTAGCCTTTGCAGAAAGAGCAAAGCCTGGACCGCATCCTCTGGAGACATTCCCCCCACTAGTCACTTCTGCCCTCCTACACAAATCCTGGACCTCATTAACACCTCCTATAGGAGCTCATTCATTTCTTCCCCTCTAACCACAGGGAACTCAACAATTCTTGAGCTCCTCTCCAGCCAAATAATAGAACACATTGACAGTTGTTTCTTTGGCAGCTTGACATAGTTTTGCATCTCCTGCTTGTTCACACTCCTAAAGAACAATGTGAGTTAATGACAGCATAGGGTCCTGGTTTTTCTGCTTTCCTTCACAGCTTGAAAGAACTGAAAAGAAACCTATTTTTAAGAATTGTTTCTTCTTTTTCCAAAGAGAAAATGCAGGCTCAGATGAGAAATGTCCTGCTTAAAGTGAGTTAGTGACTGAGAAAGGATTAGAAACCAGATCTAACTTTTAGGTCTGTATTCTTTCTGTAATTCAGGGTAGCATATATTTTTGAGATCAGTTATATCTTGGTGCTTTTGTTATTTAGATAATAGGGGTTCCAATTACAAAAGGAGCATGATGGTAGAAATATCCTGAGATGGTATGAATGTCTCTCAATTCAGGAATAGCTCAGATTGCTAAAATTCAAGGAAGCAGAAAATGTTAATGATAACAATATGATTACAAGATGGTAGAAAACAGGAAAGAATGGATTGAGAGGGATAGTACTCAGGATTGTGATATTCAAATATGGTTAACACCATTTAAAACTTGAATGTGGGAATGCTATTAATCATTGTGACAAATAATATCATTTAGGGCAAGAATATTCAAAACATATCTCTTAACCCAAATGTGAAAAAGTCTGGTTCAGACTACATGGGTAGTCTGATTGGTTGGTGGAAAAGAATGTGAACATGAAATGAGAAGGCATGGGTTGTAATTCTGACCCCAGATGTGTTTAGCAGAGATATTTCATCTCACTGATAAAATGAGAAAAGAATACATTATAGTTACTCAAATTTTTTGTACATAAGAATCACCTAGAGGACTTAATAAAATGCAGATTCTAGGGGCCCATTTCCAGAGTTTCTGATTCATTGATTTGGGAGAGGGCTGTAGAGTGTGTATTGCATCAAATTCCTGATGAGTTTCTAATGAAAGCTCTTCTAGGACCATGCCTGAAAAAGTGAAAATATACTGGGAATAAGGGCCCATCAAAGATTTAACAATTTTTTAGCATTTGCTTTCCACCAGCAGAAACCAAAATCTAGCTGAAATTCTCTGCCATTTAATAGTACTTTCAGAACATTACCTGTTTGCTGCCTTGGGTCATAATGCCATATATTCAATTTATGTATCAAATTTATGGGCTTGTGTGGAGGCCAATGCTATCTAGCAGGAGGGAGCATTAGTCTGAATTCCAAGGCA
Organism: Neotragus moschatus; assembly: GCA_006410615.1. NCBI lineage: Eukaryota > Metazoa > Chordata > Mammalia > Artiodactyla > Bovidae > Neotragus > Neotragus moschatus. The sequence continues at coordinate 4,273 of SJYA01011966.1, forward strand.
AAGTATTAGCCTGTTTGACCACGACTTCATTTCCTTTGATTCCCCAAGTAGATGTTATAGGTCTCTAGTGCTTTCAAAATAGTTCAACAAGGAGAGGCTCTTCCAATTTTTTAATTAAGCAAGCTTTGACCTTCAAAGCTGTAATTGCTCTTGACATCTAACTTATTGCTTAATTAAAACACAGTGAGATACAAGACCTTTCTTCTGGAAAGAGAGTCATGGTTATTTCTATTTTATTAAAGTCCTCTTTTATCTGAAAGGTATGGTCTGAGGTGATCATAGAATGATGTCCCAATTCAAAGAGAAAGGATCCAGCAGGCCTCAACCTAAAGTGAGTCATATCTTTCTGAAACAACTAGAGCTTATGAAATTATTAGACAGAAAGAAAAAATACAAAAAAAAAAAACTAAATCATTTTGTTGTGTTATGTTGGTAGAAGAAACAATGAGAAATTAAGAATGATGGCATTTCCTTGAGCAACTGAATAGAAATAATTATTTTCCCCTGTTTTAAAAACAAATACAAAATGATACCAATTTTCTTTCTTTATATGCCTTTTTTTCGCATGGCTTTTTAAGTGCCTTTGCATCTGCAGGAAGAAATATTCCATAAAGCTTTTTTTTTTTTTTTTTACAAAGTCATTGAGGGTTTTAAATGATAATGTGTTTAAAAATTAGAAACCCAACATCTTTTCCTTCCTCTATTTTCAGAAGAAAGACTTGTGAGAAAGAATGAGGGCAACAGAAAAGGAAATTGTTAAGTAGGGAGTTATGGATGATTTCTCTAAATCATCCTGGTAACTTGAAAAATGTTTAGAAGAGCTAGTACTGGACTATTTAGCCTATTATGTGATACAGTGACTTAACTAGACAACAGAGATCAGATCTGCTAAAGAATTGTCAGCCTTCTAGCTTAACTGGCTTGAATGATTCAGCATAAAGTTTATAGTGATAAGATCATGTGTCCTCACATGTTGGAACGTGAAAGGGTCTTGGAGATCAATGATTCCAGTTTCTTCAGACATGGAGTCCGAGGCAGAGAAAAGGACATAGCAGGACACTAGGTAGGAGACAGAATCAGAAGAATTCAACCCTTTCTGACTCGCTGTCCTTAATCTGGTGCCATTTTTCCATCATTGTAGGAATGAGATACAGTCTAAATGGCCACAGTAGACATCTACTCTTGGGTTTCTCTGTTGGGAAAAAGAAGCAAAGCTAGTTTGTTCCTAGAAGATGAACACATACCGTCAATATATCTTTTAAATTCAAGTGCGCCTCTGTGTGTGTTTGAGTGAACTCTGGGAGATGATGAAGGACCGGGAAGTCTGGTGTGCTGCCATCCATGAGTTGCAGAGTTGAACACAACTGAGCGACCAAACAACTGTGTGTGTATATATCTATATATATTTATAGTGTTTGTATCTTTTTTTTTGCCACTTCACATTGTTCCCTAAGAATTTTCCCAATGTCATTAATACTCTTTGGAAAAAAATGATTTGGTAGGATTACATCCCATTTTATCACATGGGAATAGCATATTCTTCACTCATTGGTTACTTTTTAAATAACATTTATAGTTTTTAAAATACTGATGGACACTTTTTATAGAAATCTTTGACTGAATTACTGAAGTTTTTCCTTGGTTAAATTCCTAGACTCAGAATATCTGGGTCAAAGGGCAGACTTTTTTGTTTGTTTGCTTGCTTGTTTTTTAAAATTAATTTTTATTGAGATACAGGTGCTTTATAATAGGTCCCTACCCTCTGGGATATAATGCCTGGTGACCTGAGGTGAAGCTGTTATATGATTAATAGAAGTAAAGCACACAATAAATGTAATGCACTTGAATTATCCCAAAATCCGCCCCCCTCCACCCAACGCAGTCCATGAAAAAATGGTCTCCTTGCAACTGGCTCCTGGGGCCCCAACGCTTGGGGACCACTGTTTTCTGCTATAGAGCAAAGTGAATCAGTTATGCAAAAACACATATTCCTTCCTTTTTAGATTTCCTTCCCATTTAGGTCACTGCAGAGCATTGAGTAGAGTTTTCTGTTCTATACAATAGGTTCTGATTAATTATGTTTTATACATGGTGGTGTATGTATATCAATCCCAACCTCCTAGTTCCTCTCATCCTTTTCTTCCTCCCTTGATATCCATGTGTTTGTTCTCTACATGGACTCTTGCCTTCTGCTGTGCAAATAAATTCATCTTCACCATTTTTCTAGATATTATATGTAAGTGATATTAGATGATATTTGTTTTTCTCTTTTTGATTTACTTCACTATGACAGTTTCTGGTTCTGTTCACATTTCTGCAGATGACACTGTTTCATTTCTTTTTATGCCTGAGTAATAATCCACTTTATATATGTGCTACATCCTCTTTGTCTATTTCTCTGTTGTTGGACATTTATGTTGCTTCTATGTCCCGGCTATTGTAAATAGTGCTACCGTGAACATTGAGTTGTAGGTATCTTTTTGAAAAGACCCATTTTGGGGCTTCTGACACATCTTGCCTTGGGAGTCTTCAAAGGAAGCTAATAAACAGGGCCCTTCTTTCCTGTTTAGATCCTAAAGAAAGTGAGAATTAAAACAAAGAGTAAGGCATATGGAAGTTAAAATGTCACACAATTGTTAAAACTGTATCAGGGGATATATCTTAGCTTAAGAGCCCAGTGGACTTCCTAACTAAGCCCCATGGTCAAACTTAGAGCATGCAGAAGAGGATAAATACCTGCTTCTTACAGGCAGTGCACTCACTGAGAGAAGAAGTGGGAGCTGTTGAAGGCAGCATGCATATTTCCTTTCCCCAAATTACTGTTTGTATAAATTACTCCACTCGCTTTTGGTGCAGCCAGAAAATGAGCAGAGATATCTGGGAGTATCTTGAATATTGAAATTCCCTCAAGAATCGAAGAAGTATTCCTTCCCCTAAATACTCAGCAAATTGCTACTCCATCCAACATCTCCTGACTCTACTAAGTGCCAGGTACCCTACAGAACACTGAAAGGAACTGGATGAATTAAGACACACTGTGTGCTCTGAGGTGACTTTAGTTGATATTTCCCAAAGACCTTTCACATACCTGGTTTGATGGGGTTTCTATGTGCAGTGCCCTGTGAGATAAGAGAGCACTCATCTTAGGACTTGGGCATCTAGCCTACTAGCAGCAGAGAAAACCAGTAGCTAGAACTGTATTGATCACCCATTCCCTCAGAGCAGGATGACAACCTGAGAAATTAATTTTGCTTTGAGACAAAAGATGTTGTTCAAAGGATATAATAGTACTTGGTCTGTCCAGGTAGTAATGATGGAAATAATAGCAGGAGTTATTATGTATCGACACTTATTAGATGTCAGCCTCTGTGCAAAGCCCTTCGGGATGATTTCTCCTTGAATACTATTCATAACTCTAGGAGTCAGGTGCCAAACTGAGGCTCAGGGAGGTTGTTAGTAGTAAATCCAAGGGTATCAGTTACTGGGGGATAGATTAAAAGTCAAGTGTGTTTAACATCAGAGCTTGAACTTTTAACTATTACACTTCAGATGGAGGAGAAGAACAAGTGATTCCTCAGATGTATAGAGCAGTCAGGAAATTTTGGGAGAAAGGGTAGTTCACAGGTTCAGAGAGATGATCAGTGAGCACCTGGGAAGTCTCTTAGCAGGTTCCATGGCTCATGTTGAAGACACAAAAGGAAAGACAGAAAAAATCAGGTCACAACCCTAAGAGTGCTCTGTGGGTACCAGAAGCAGAATTTTCAGAAAGAGTGGCTGTGATGCAGACTGTAAATGAAGCAGAAGTTTAGTTCTTAAAAACAGAGGTCTAAAATTTGAGAATGTACAATGCTCCTCTTGTATGTGTCAGGGAGGAAGACCTATTCCTCTGTTTTCTTAGGTTCAAGAGTTGGGGGTGGGAGGGTGAGAATTAAATGAACAAACCAAAAAGAGTAACAGGAGAAAAGGCATGTAAGTTTTATTTATGTTTATTTGCACTGGTGTGCACAGAAAATAAGTGAAACTCAAAGAGGCTAGACTTGAGGGCTTATAAATCCTTTCAGCAAAAGAGAAAGGATATGGGCTTCAGAGACTGATGCGTTGTGAAGTACAGGGGTGAAACTAATGGGCGACAACAGTTGTTTTAGTGAGGTCTGTTTGTACAGACTTATCTCAGGCTGACTCTGCCTCCAATAATGTGTCATCTTCTTCTTCTTGGTATGGGGGAGGGGTATACTGTCACAAGGAAAATTTATGCCATCTGCATAAAAAGAGATTTATGCTTTACCTTTAGGCAGAAGAGGATGAGGGCAGAGAACTCTTTCTGCATCTGTTGATTCTCAGTTGCATTCAGGTCAAAGTATTCCTTAGGTCAAAGCGGCATATTTTAGGGTAGTGTATTCTGATCCCTTTTTCTGTGTGTCCTCTTCTAATAAATCTAATAAAGTGGGATTGATGCCTTATGATTGGCAGTCATAAATGGAGTTATCAGTCTACTCTTTCCAAGGCAGAGCGTATATCCTTGGAACAGAATTGTCTGAAATGGGTAATTGGGCTGAGATGAGTGCATCAGTCTGGGTCCTCCGTGAAACAGGCACCAAGATGGGACTGAATGTGCAAGGATTTTATTTTAGGGACAATACTTGTATAAAAGAAAAGAGGGAATGAATCAGGAAGGTTGAGAGAGATGCAGTTCCATGAGACAATGTGAAAGAGAATTAGAAGGTGGAATGAAGCATCATGAACTGCCATGCAATCTATGAAAGGTTCAGCTGAGACATCAGAGAGTCTCAGTGTGATACAGGATGTCAGTGGTGTCTGTCTCCTAGGAGGGCTCTGTCTTAGGGGCCTCTTGGATCTAGTCATTAGCTGCCAGCCAGAGGGAGTCATAGTGTCTGTGCCGGTGTGGGGATGGATTTCAAAGTTCATCAGTTGGGATCCTAAGTCACCCTCTCTTTGGTGACAAAGGTCTGGATAGTCAAAACAATGATTTTTTCCAGTAGTCAGTAGAGTCCAGATTTTAGTGACAGTCACTCAGTTGTGTCTGACTTTTTGTGACCTCATGGACTATTCAGTCCATGGAATTCTCCAGGCCAGAATACTGGAGTGGGCAGCCATTTCCTTCTCCAGGGAATCTTCCCAACCCAGGGATTGAATCCAGGTCTCCCACATTGCAGGTAGATTCTTTACCAGCTGAGCCACCAGGGAAGGCCCCAGATGTGAGATTTGGACCATAAAGAAGGCTGAGCACTGCAGAATGGATGCCTTTGAACTGTGGTGCTGGAGAAGACTCCTGAGGGTCCTTTGGACTGCAGGGAGGTCAAATCAGTCAATCCTAAAGGAAATCAACCCTGAATATTCATTGGAAGGGCTGATACTGAAGCACCAAAACTTTGGCCACCTGATGTGAAGAGCTGACTCATTTGAAAAGATGCTGATGCTAGGAAAGATTCAAAGCAGAAGGAGAAGAGAGCAACAGAGGATGAGATGGTTGGATGGCATCACTGCCTCAATGGACATGAGTTTGAGCAAACTCTGGGAGATGGTGAAGGGCAGGGAAGCCTGGCATGCTGCAGTCCATGGGGTCACAAAGAAGTGGACACAACTGAGCAACTGAACAACAACTATGGAAGGTGATCAAGGAACATTCTCAGGACTGTGCAAGTATATATCAGAGCATGCTTCAATAGTATATAGCTGAGAAACTGAGACACAGCGCGGTTGATGAATTTCCTCCAGATGAATGCTGACTCTAAGATAGAAACTGAGGTTGGCTGGGAGAGAGAAGTTCCTCTCTCTTGGGAACTACTCAGTATAGAGTTCTGCTGTAGAAGTTTTCTCAAACTTGAATGTGCATCAGAATCCCCTGGAGCCTTGTTAAGACAGTGAATGCTTGGAACCATCCCCAGAGTTTCTGAGTCTAGAGATCAAAGCAGGGCCTGAGAAATGGCATTTCTAATAGATTTCCAGGTGAAGCTGATACTGCTAGTGAGGGAAATAAGCTTCGAGAACCTTTGTACTCAGTATTTTATGTTTTTTGGTTCTCTGCGTGCACACACACACACGTGTGTGTGATTAGAGGTAGGGGGCAGGGGAAAATGTCTTATTTATTTTATAAACTCCCCCTCACACAGTTGAAATACTGTGCCTAAGCTGTCATAGGTATGTAATAAATATTTGTGAAATTGAATTGCCCTTACTTGAGGAAAATTTTATGAAATACTCAATATCATGAAAATAGACTCATCTTTTCAGAGGAAACACATTGGAACTGACTCATATTTCTGCCAGAAAGGACTTCTCCTTGGGGAGACAGAAGGTGCCTTGTCTGTATTCCCTATCCCTGTGGAAGTTAACACCCCTCCTACTTCACCATATTCACTGAAGACAGGGAACAAAAGCGGGCAGAAGCAGGGCGGCAAAGTCAATGCGATGTCTAGTTTGTGGATGGTTCTATTTTACTTATGCACACACACACACACAGACACACATATGCACAAACACACACATATGCATGTGTGCTCCGTTGTGTCCGACTCTTGGCAACCCTTTGGACTATAGCCCGCCATGCTCCTCTGTCAATGGGATTTTTCAGGCAAGAATACTAGAGTGGGTTGCCATTTCCTCCTCCAGGGTATCTTCTTGAACCAGGGCTCGAACCCATGTCTCCTGTGTCTCTGGCCTTGGAGGTGAATTCTATGTGTGCTGAGCAATCAGGAAAACCCATGTATACATATGCATAAATATATATAGATATGTAAATAAATGCACATAAATAAAACATATATATGTGTGTGTATATATAAAAGACTATGTAATACAGAATAGAGTATTATATATAAATATACAATAGAATTTATTTATCTTTGATGCATGCAACAGCAAGTACAAGGGAAGACATGGTGGCTGCTAGTTTTCCCATCTGATGATAATTCTAAGAATTCACTTCCTTCCCTGGGGCTTCTGGGTTTGGTACTTTGTATAGTCAGATGGTAAGCTAAAGTTCATGGAAAGACTTAATCTTTGATGCAGCTGCTGCCTGGTGAGGCCCTGACCTGCCCAGTCCTGTCTGCAGTCATCCTGAATATTAAGAATATTGTGTGCCTGGCACTGATCTAAGAGCTTCACATGCACAGTTTACTTACTAATCACAAAAAACCTATACAATGTTGGTCTTATTCTTATTCCCATGTCACCAGTTAAAAGAATGGGGCAGAGAGTGAGTAGAATGGTCTGCATTTGGGGCTGGCAAGTGCTGGATCTATGATTTGAATCCTGTTCTATTCGGCTACAGTATCTTTTCACTCAACCACAACTTTCCTTGTGCTGATAGGCTTGCAAGGATCACTCAACCCTCCCGATACACAGCAATGAGATAACTGAGCAGAACGAAAGCACATGGTCTTCTTTATGTCATACAGTGAAGTAACAACAGAATCAGAACTAGAACAAAGGTCTCAATGTTTCCTGAGTCAATGTCAATGACTTTCCTAGTTGCCATGCCTAAGCATCATTATTCCTCTCTCTGTTTGGTTCTTCTCTATGACAACTGGGCGTCTTTTAGTTGTCCCTCTCATGACTCAATGCTAACATAATTTCTGCCCCATCTCTGCTTCAGTTCAGTCAGTTCAGTTCAGTCACTCAGTCATGTCAAACTCTTTGCGACCCCATGAATCACAGCATGCCAGGCCTCCCTGTCCATCACCAACTCTCGGAAGTTCACTCAGATTCACGTCCATCAAGTCAGTGATGCCATCCAGCCATCTCATCCTCTGTCGTCCCCTTCTCCTCCTGCCCCCAATCCCTCCCAACATCAGAGTCTTTTCCAATGAGTCAACTCTTTGCATGAGGTGGCCAAAGTACTGGAGTTTCAGCTTTAGCATCATTCCTTCCAAAGAAATCCCA